>VOMN01125934.1:0-27363 GCA_014899125.1 Orchestia grillus
ATTATCGGAAAAATAACAGTAATTTTTGTCGTCTATAGCTCAAGACAAAGGACTCTTTGAACACGACGCATAATTACAACAGCTCTGAGCTCTCAAAAAAGTATTTTTCTCTGCGCGCAAGAAGGAATCACTACTGTCAGCACACACAGAAGACACGTTACTGCCAGCACACACAAGACGCGCTACTGCCAGCACACAGCACACACACAAGACGCGCTACTGCCAGCACACAACACACACACAAGACGCGCTACTGCCAGCACACAGCACACACACAAGCCGCGCTGCTGCCAGCATACAGCACAACACGGCACACAAAGGCCGCCACACAGCCGAGGTAATGAGCGGCTACATCCTTTTATCTCAGAGTCGCGCCGAGTGAGTGGCTAATGGAGGCCCGGTGCCTCCTCACGCGCCGCGCTCTCACACAGCAAGTCCCGTCCACCGGATATCGAGTTTACTAACACTAGTTGCGACTTTTAAATCGTAATTTGAAGCCGTGTTATTCAAAAGAGTCGGCCAATCCCTTCAAGAACTGAGGCATTGGATTTCAACCGAAAGATACATCTCCGTCATTCGATGCAACGGCCACGATTTTCATTTTTTTCAACGGTGTGGGGTGGGCCCTTAAATATTGGCTAGTTCGTCACCAATAGAAAAATGAGAACATTTGTCCTTCAAATTACCTTAAATTTGAATCGAATGTCTAGAATTCGACATTAAAAAAAATAACTAATCTTTTTCGCGTGCACCTGATAAAACTGCTTGAATTCGAGAAAATTGGATTATAATTATTCACGTTGTTGGACAATAGACTGACAAATTTTTTTGAACGTATCGAATTAATCGAACTCGCCACACTCAAATTGACTCAAAACTTACAAAAACCACTAGCCTAATTCTGAGAAATGATCCATTTATTTTGCCACGAGCAGTACAGATTTTCATTAGAGGGCAAGCGAAGGTGTATTTTGTAGTACTTTTCTTAGTTTTGTAGCACTTCTGAGTTTTGTAGTACTTCTTTGAGTTTTGTAGTACTTTTCTGAGTTAACCTCGCTTTTTTCCGACCATGACTGCGAAGTTAGCACGGTAAAACACAGCTTTTCACACGCGAATACGCGTATGAAGTAGACGGTGACGGGCTCTACAAACGCGGTCAGAATCACCAATACGCGTACTTCCGGTCACTGTAAGGCATATTCCGCGGCAGTGAGGCTTGAATAGACGCCGTGAGGGCGAGACAAAAGAATTATGCGAGGCCGAACACGGTAAAACTTCCCCGTAATTGAATAACGCTAGCAGGTGACGTCAACTTCACGTAAGATAGGGACTGTTGGAAACAGTCATCAATTCCCACTCTGTATTTGAATAAGCTGCTTGAATCCAATATTTCTTTTTTTCTTCAAGTCGCTACCGAAAGCAAGACAGTCACGTTTGTGGAGTTGGAGCAGAGAAATTCCGCTCAATAAAAATTACCCTTAACCTTCTGCAATCAGCTAAGGTAGTCTGCAAAAGAATCTACACAAACAGCCGTCAAATAATCAAGTCTAGATCTAACAAGAAATATTTGACAATTTACACTCAAGGCACGAAAAGCATTCTTTTTTGTCTTTAGTTAATCAATAGAGCATAAAGCATCGAAAGGACTAGAGTGACAAACATGTCTAGAAGTAAGAACAAAATTCAAATTTATCTGGAAAAGCGAAACTTAACCTGTCAGAGGTCAGCTGACTTTGAACCAACGGCGTTAGATTCACGCCTCATAAATGCGATTCACGCTCAGAATTTAGCATCTGAGAGCAGTCGCAGCCATGTCCACACGTGAAATATAGACGCGAAATATAGTGACCAGAAAAACGCGTGCTCGGCCAGTCTAGCAACTGTTCTGTTCGTGCACGGTTATATTTTTCCTTTTTTTCGCGTGTCTTCAACTATTATGATGACAGACAAAATATATTATTTCAGCTGACAAAACGTCATCAAGTGCGTCTTGGTTTCTTTAGTCATTAGAGGACATACGTTATTGGAACTAAATCTCGTTATTTCATTTATATAGGTCATTTATTCGGCTGACATTAATCACTTTGAATGAATTGATATAAAATTTTGCGTTTACTAAGCAATTATAAATGAAAGAAAGAAACATGAAAATAATATAACAGTATGCAATGAATAAAAATTTTCGTGTGTTANTTAAACTGTGATACGTGGGCACCACGATCTGTTTACTAAGTCTACATATTTCACCAAAGCACCTATACTTTTTCATAATTTTGTCACCCAAGAACAGGGTTAAAGAAGTCAAGAACATGGATAGAGTCAGACTATGACTCTGTACGGAATTTTTTGTCTTATTGATGATTGTTGACTTACTTGTCACCGGTGATTATTTGGGTGAATTACGTGCGTTACTGATGACTACCCAGAGAAAGACTTTATAGACACCCCGTATTTTGATGATTTGTTTTTATAAATTTATGTACAAGGCGCCTGAAAAAGTCAGACTGGGGGACGGTTATAAAAGACAGGGCAGACTCACCTGAAGGGCCGGTGCAGAGACGGGCAGACTCGTGCATAACTTATAGGTAAGTGGTTGAATTGCCATATTCTGCAAATTCCAACTATTTTATTTTAAGATTAAAAGTTAAGAGATTAAGTGATAGAAGAAATTACAAGGTTTTTGATATTCGGGGGTTTCTCCCTGCTATAAACTGAGGCTTAGCTTGAAATGCATCGAAAATACTTCAAAGTTAAGGCAGACTACAGCCCACAACCGCCAACTCAATTGAGCTCGCATGAGAACTTCAGCACCCTGAAACTCACAAGCGACAGAGGGGTGGCGCATCCAGATATCCAGATCCGTCACATCCAGATATCCAGATCCGTCACACCGAGATATCCACTCGGGAAAACCTCCAAAAAAACCCGGATGCAGCAACGGCCACTGCTGTGCACGGACTCGTCTCGCTTCACACTGCGCGTCACACTTACCTGTGAAAGAGAAGAAAAAACACATCATTAATTATCGCATGCGAATGTTGTGACGTATGCAGAATTTACTGACGAAAAAAGTGGTAGCACCATGAAAGAAAATGAGAAAATCGACCACGTATGCACTCAAGTGTACGCGTGCATTGTGACGTCACTCGCGGGACTTGACCAATTCCTGAAAAGGTAATTACTCTCCCAAGCCAATTACCCTCACTCTCAAAAGTACCTCCTGCCAATCAGTCACGCAGGAGGTACGCAGGAGCTGTCACGCAGGAAATATGTTCTAACTTCATTTCACTACAGGATCACCAAGTAGCTTTTAAAAACCCGAATCATCAACTACTGAAAGTAAATATTAAAAAGTCAAACTTGTAAGAGACCTCAATTAATGCCGTGGGGACCCCAACAATTAACTTCACTCATTGAAAAAACACGTCCGTCGTTCATAAAACATGCAAGGAATTCGTCTCAGCTATAAAGATCTCAAAGGAAATCATGTTGGACATTCTTCAGTCTGCTGAACTGCATAAAAACTCTGAGTCATGACAACGTCTGGGGCAAAACAAGGAGTAAAAAGCCGCGGTTCGCATTCATTTTACGTCAAATTCCAAGTTGTCTTTAAGGAATACTTCATTAGAGCGGTGCGTACGCCTTGCTAACGGTATGCCAGGTCCCATACCGCGGCCACGCTGTGTGTACGAGTAACTTAATGCGGTGCGGGATGACGTAGCTTGTTAGTTGCAGGCTTCATCATTAATTAAGAACAATTACGATCAATAATTCATTAAAAACTGCGACGGATTAGACAAAAAGACTTGAGCGCCGCAAGAACCCCTGCGTTCTCTCGCTTGATCGAAGCGTCCACGCATATGATTTGGAATAGATGAGCTGACCAATTACGATTGGACATTAACGTTCGAAGTCGAATGGGCTATCAAGAAATAAATAATTGCCAATTAAAACTCTCGAGACCACACCGTACCCTCCCACAGCTGGTACGTAATCGAGACAAATGAAGCTCTCGCTTTGGTTAAAGCAGCAGGCAGTAAGAAGTCATAGCAGCCACCAGCAAGAGCCGCCAACTGAGCCCCAGCGATGGAGATACTAGGTCGGGCAAATGGCACGAAATGAACACGGAAGAGGCAGAGAATCGGTGTCTGGGTCTCAGGATTTGCATTCCATTAGGCAGGATAGACCACGAGTAAACAGCGTAGACGTAGCGTGGTTTTACAACACAGGTGGCGGCCTAGACCAAATTTTCTAGCCAAAAATTTACCGTTCACGAGTTAGCTCCCATAGAAGCAACGGACTGCTGTAACTTTCACGACTGAAGGCGAACAACGAAATTAAAAAGTAGGCAATCGTTTTCGTAACTGTTCGAAACAAAGAGGAAATTTCGGAACTAAATTAGGCTTTAATTCACATGAATTCGTTCGATAAATTATTTTATTTACGAAACATTCATTGGTTTTTAAGGTAACTTACCGTGAGAGAATAACTAAGTTAAACAACAATTGAGTAACTCCAATTTTTTCCTCCCCAAACCGACAAATTTCAAAGCAAACACTGCCGTAAAAGTTGGGCAGAACGACCTCATTAAACTCATTATTCGCCTATGCACATTTCTTACGTAATTGATAAACATCAATATCGACACTAGCTTTTAGGATACAGTGTTGAGGATACTTGGAAATTGTTCCCAATCCTTATCATAGCAACTTCATCTTCATTGAGGAAGACGACTTTTTTTTAAATATTATTTCAAGCGGAAGCATTTCTAAGCTCTACAGGTCCTCTCCCATTAGCCCGTTATGTCGAGTCATGAAGAAGGCCAGTCGCATCGACAGATTTTCATTCATCACCCAGACGGTTCAGTTAGATCGATAAAAGTGACGCACAATTTTACCAAGCAAAAGATTAGGTTATTAGTATAAGCCTACCTATCCACATGAAATGGGATCCATAGAGTGAAGAGAAGAAGAAACTATTAAGTATGACTGGGATGGACTGTAGAAAACGTCAAATGTATGCACAGGTGTGTTCCCACCCACGATTTCCTGCCGATACGAACAGCAAGTTAAGAAAGAAGAGGAAGGGAAGAAAAAGAAAAGATAGCAAAAAAGGTATGAACATTAGAAAAAGCAGAGTGGGAACGAAAGATAGAAGTCTCGAAGGCCTATCTATAGCTGAGACAACCTAACAGTGCCTCGCTCCCTAATAGGGGTCGCCAGTTCTCATAGCATAGGAAGACAGGCTCAGCTAACCAGCCCATACTGTCCATCTTATGTCCCCTGAGGGGCACACCAAACAAAATATAATTAGTTAAGAACTGTACCTCGCACACTTATGCATTGTACGTATAATATCAGAGGAGATTTCTCATTTTTAGCTAACATATACGCAGTTATCAATGACAAAATAATAATTATAAGTAAAAGAGTCATAGTTTTCTTGGTATCTGTTATACGAGTACCCGAGTTCCTGTTGTTTATGACTCACTCTCTATTTTAGCTGAGTCTGAGTTAGTAATGATTCAGTATCTATTATACCAAATCAATCATAGATAAGTATGACTCCGATACCTCAGAAGTGTGTTATCATAGATAAGTATAACTCCGATACTTCATAAACGTGTAATCACTACCAAGCACAGATTTTGAAACGAAAGTCTCGTTACAGTTAGCTGATCACCAGTGCAAGGCTCCAACTCCGATCGATCTTTCAATTCCAGCTAAATAGAACCACTGGTTATCGACCTGTGATCAACGCTGCTCATTTGGTCAGCAGGTCTACAACAAGAGAGAGGGCCAAGAGGAACACTAGAGAAAAACTTGGCCTAAGAATGAAATTTTACGAACAATCGGCACAACGAATAGAACATTTTTATTTCGTTAAGTGTACCACACTGACTAGGATGGCAGAAGCCTGAACGAGTTTGCCGCTCGCTAGAAAATAAGTGCACGCTGTTAATAACAAGTATTCAGGCGTGTTTGGAGGTTACACTGCAAATCAATGTCAAAATTCAAGCATGGCCACTGCCTTCACATCGCCATTGTGCTTCCATGCTATGTGCATGGTTATAGAGAAATTAAATTTTCTATCATGAGGAAAGATCTCGACGAAGTATGGCCGACACTCCGACAGGCATTGCTCCATCACGGTCTCCACTTAATTTGATCACGTCTTGGTGATAAAAATGGATCATTTCAGACCATAATGATCCTTGTGATCACTACCGATCATCCGGCATAATGATTCCTACAATGGTATGGGACTGGAAAGATCAACGAAAAATTTCTTGAGAACATAAAAGAGATAAAAAATTACCCAGTCTTCGGGGCAAAACCCGCCTGATCGTCTGCATCAATTTCAAGACACGAAATATTGGTGGCAGCAGAACTAATTCTCATGGTCTTGACTTGTGATCAAGGGGCTTACGACGGCGAAATTAAATTACAAGAAATTTAAGGCATCATTTTATGATATGTTTAAGCCTCTACTTTTAGCAGAAGAATCCAGGTCTGTGCCTGTAGTTTTCGTAGCGAATTAGAGCTCCATAAATGCACAGGTTTTGTAAGCAGCTAAAATAAAAAAACGCTTGATTGGGATACTAAAAACTTGGATGGCAAGCGAAGTCATGATATTATTTGTATAGTGAAAACACCATTGGTACATATTAGTGGTATATGTAAATCAGTGAAGAGAACATAAATCATACTTGAAACGCTAGATAAATTAATATATGCCTTGATATGGAAGCCAAAAAGAAGAGTTATTTAATTTTCAGCTAATTATTATGATGACAAAGCTAGAAAAAGATTTCAATCGAAAGGTTTCGTTACAAATGAAGCTAAAACTGAGAGAAAAATAACGCTGGAGAGCGAGGCGCAGGAACCTAACGAGGGGAAACATCCACCAAGAAACTTTCCAGGGACTAATTTGTTGAGGATCAAAACTCGTGCTACAAAAATGAGTTGTCTGCAAGCATAAAATATTGATAATTGCCAGAGTTTCGCTTTCAACTCTGAAGCAGCATTGCCAAATGACGTGCGTACTTTAAGCGTTCATAAAATGATGCACATGACGCACGTCGAGCTCAGTGTCGAACGAAAATGAAAATGATATTTTAAAAGCAGAAGACATGATTTAGCCTTGAGTTAATGAGAGTGCTTCACGAGGAAAAAGAGCTTTCATAAAAGTGAATGAAAAAATAACAAGTACAATGAAAAATGAGAATAATTTGAAAAATTGTCACGGGGAAATTACGAGAGCATTGATTTATGAATTCATAAGAAACAACACCAATACGACGACGTGCGCATGAGGAATTCCAGAGACGTTTAGTACCGCAGTATTTCTAGTCCACGCATTTTCCACAACTCGATAAAGCAAAATAATACAGGCGAAACTAAGGTTTTTAATGCAGACGAAACTAAGGTTTTCAATACCGATGAAACAGTTGAAGACTTTCAAGTTATGCCGTTTTATAGCCAAAAATACAAAACGATCCCTTAAAACTTTTACAGCAGTTTACTGACACCTCACCGCGAAGAAATATTTCGCGTTACAAAGCATTCGTTTTTTTCGTTCAACTGAATAATTCGGCATTGAAAGCACACCTTCTGTACAATAAATCTTTACCGAGGAAAAGGGCAGGTAAAGCTAAGTGCCAGACGGGTTTTATCAGTAAGTAGGATAAAAGTTGAAACACAGTCTGAATTTGAAATTAAAACACAATGTAAATTGATAGTCTAGCATTTATGAAACTATTCGCATATCTATGCAAATTCTCACCCAGAACATCAATAACATTATAATGAATTCAATAAAAAATTCAGATAGGGTAGACGAGATACCAAGCCTAGCGTGATCAGCGCGACTAATCCCTTTGAAATGCAACGGACCCACCACGCAGCTCCTGATCAGTAATTCGCGGCAGACAACAGGCGCTGAGGAGCTATTCAAACGGCACGGAATCACGGCGAGCGCTGTGCAGCTGGTGCATCAATACAATGCCACGAGGATAGCGTGATATCCGCAACACAAATCAATACACAGAGGGGATACCACTCTCACTGAATGCGTTGACGTCTTCAAATGACGACAGTGCTAATGAAGGCATTCAATCCGAAAATGTCGATAGACAACGAAAGAATGCACAGTTAGAGCACTCTGTGACACGAAATGAGCTTTGTACTAGGAAATGCTGCGGGGAGTCGGCGAAACTAACGGAAATATCCGTTAGTTTGGGACTACATCACAATACTAATGAAAAGCATTCAGCGTAAGGTATGGCTTTCGTTTTGAAAGGGAATTTATGACACAAGACAAATTCTCGTTGTGTTAATAGAAATTTTAACACAGAGTACATCATATCACGATGTTAAAAAATGCGGGGTCTTTCTCCGAAATGAATATCCCGGCGCAAAATATGCCAAAATCAATCATTCGTAACGCGATTGAAATAATATTTGAAGCATCTCAACCTGATATATTTATTTACGTACGAAGATAAGGACAGGATTTCTAGGAGCTGGGTAACATCGCTCACGAGTAGAAATTCTCAATTCACCACAAGAACAAAAAAAGTGGAAACCGTGCGAGCTTGTCACAGCACGGAAAAACGTCACAAATTATGAACATGTACACCGTATTTCGATGTGTAAGAACTTGATTACTCGGATAAAACACGAACATAACATTGCAGCAGTAATCACCCAAATATCAATCACAAATGAATGAGCGATTCCAACGATGAAACCCTTAATTTTAGGGAAAACCGCTTTGTTATTTAATCAATAGACGCGCAGTGCAGCTGAGGGAACAAGCATCACATCGCTCGCAAGAAGTCAAAAGCGCTCAGCCACCAACAGTCAAAATTTGACCGCAAAAATCAATTGCGTTTTTCCCGTAGGAACTCGAGATGAGCGCAGGTGCAATACTGGCTTGCGAGACGACTTCTCTAATTTGAAGCAGCAGGGCACGCGAACTGAGGGCCCTCAGCGCTCGACGTGCGACTTAAGCGAACACACGCGAGCCCACAGACACATAAATTAGTAAGCACGGGGATAGACATGAATTAAAAAATGCAGAGAAAGATATGAATTAAGAGGCATGGGGAAAATATGAATAGAAAGACGTAGCGAACACACAAATGAAAAGATTTGGGGAAGACGTAGCTTGAAAAGACATAAGAGAACGGTATGAACTATAGAACAAAGGAATGAAACCATATCCATGTGAAGCGCACATTATAACATCTTATTTTGCAATGCATTGTCCTACAGTACAGCTCTCGCTCATCCTGCTCATAAATGACGGATTAAACGAGATTGTAGCGCCGGGGTTCCATACGTAGGAAAAATAAAAATATTTCAGCGTTTCACAGAACCGAATTAAAGTCACATGATTAGAAGAAATTATCAGTAAATGTGTCAACAATAAAATTCACAATCGAATCCCAATCAAATTAAAACTTTATGATTCAATTTGTGGACAATCTACCCTGGCTGCCCGATCGCACACAACTAAAAGTAATTACTTGAGCTGCATGAATAAGATCGTTTTAATACAAGCGTGGCTACCACTGGACATTTCAACGAACAATTTTTTCAGAACTGCTTTCAAAAGTATAATAAAAACCCCGGGAAAATTCGTTCTTAGCACGTACGAAAGAAAGTAAACGAAAGAGGTTAACCTGATTTGCTTGAGAAAATTGGGGTATTAAAGCGACTCAGTAACTCATACTTTATCGTTGACAGATAATGAAATGGGAGGAAATAAGTTCGCAGCACCGCAACAAACGTTCATCAAATGCGACAAATGACGAAATACTAACGTTAGACTCGCCGCCACAACAGCCTGGCAAGACATTGCAGTACACAAATCATCATAAATTCTTATAATAAGCATCGTTAAATTATGAATGGCTGGATCTTCGCTACATGCACGCTTCGTGAGGCGCCTGCGATCTTGACTGTGTCCATCAGTAAAATATTGATACAAGTGGGAGGATCGAGCTACACGCGTCAGCTTAGTGCTGCAGCGGCAGGTGGCGTGAGAGGGTATGCGTGGCAATGTGATCTAGTGGAAATAAGTGCTTTGAGTGCAATCTCCGGAAAAAAAACATCATTTCAAGCCAACAAATTGGTTTACTGGCTAAAAGTTATATTGATGTGTCCTTAACGAGTATCACTAAAGCCGTATTAACGCATGCAACATGTTGGACAGCACTTGGTACCGAAGCAATGAAAAAGGTTTTTACTTATATTGTTTATTCATTCCCATTTAATCTGTGGAATTCCCGGGCAGCCAGAGCAATTAAAATGTTCCTATGAAATACCGTAGACTTAAGGCATGGGCGTTGACACGCTTGCGCGTGCTATCTTGCCCTGTGACTCATAAGAGGGTGCTATACTTATTTATCTCATACTTTCGTACTTCGACACACATCAAGATGCACCATACGCTTCACATTCCATTCCATTGCGTTATTTGCAATATACATGGGAAACCATGAACTAAATACTTGTGTGAATCTTCCGTAGTTTCACCGGGGGGTGAAATATACATATATCCAACAAAGATTCCTACCATTTTATTCCAAGTCATTCTTATATCATAAGGTGACTTTCCGTAGTACAATAGTTCGCCTCACTTTTAGTGAAACACTACATTTTAATAGCGGCAAAGTATGACTTGATATTTCTAATTTTGAAAGAACGATTTTAGATGCAGTCACGCATTTGTGGTTGCCGTTGTCGGTGTAGACGTCAGCACACAGCGGCCGCACTCGAAAACCCACTCTGGTTCTCCTGGGTCCTGAATTGGCAGAGGAGAGTGCCGGGCTAATCAGAAATTTAGATGAATGAGCCTCTGTGATAATTTCCCTCAGGACAGGTCCGGCATAGCGCTCGTTCGCGTCGTCGTCAAGAATTAGAGCGCACGTGGGTACAAATTAAAGTCCATCTGCGAGAAATATGTAGAATTGACTTGACACTCATCAACAAGCATGAGGGTACAAATTAAAGCCCATGTGCGAGAAATATGTAAAATTGACTTGACACGCATCAACAAGCATAAGAGTACAAATTAAAGTACATGTGCGTGACAATATGAAGAATTGGCCATACGTCACGTGTCAGCGGCTGCGTTGAACCCAAGTATAACAAAAATAAATACACTGGGCATATTGGAGCTAAACTTGAGTAACTAGAGGATTTGAATTTAAACTTTTCAAGGTAAATTAAAACACAATTACAGAAGAATTAAGAGCGTAAATAAGACACACTACGCATACTGGACCTAAATTTGAGGGACTAGAGGATTTGAACAAAACCCTTCAAACTTTCCTAGGTAAATTAATACAAAATTAAAGAATGATGAAGCAAAGGCTGGTGAACGTCTACGCAGCGTTGAAAATTTTCACGATAAAATTTTACCAACATCCAAGTACAAATTAACGCAACATGCATTGACTTACATCAGGTACTAAAGCGCAGCACGAAAATGTGCTGTACATGTAAAGTTTAGCACACAGATGCAAGGGTGTAAATCTGTGTACAATTTAATGTTAGCCCGGTGATTTTCATCTATTTCATGTTACACTGACAGGATAAAATTTGGCCTATAAGAACTTGAAAAATACTCTATTATAATTTAATAGATGAAGTGGTGAAAATAATGATACAACTCTCTACAAATTAACGCTTGACTTTACTATCAATGAATTAAAATTGCTGCTATTAGAACTGAATGAAGCTAATTAAAATAAAAGTCAGCGTATAAACAACATTCTTATTCCCGTTCACATTCGGAGGAGTATTTACAAAAGAAAGGATTTTGGGTTAAATTTTGATAGAAATAACGATAGCACATCCAAAAAAAATTATATATTCCGTACCTTCTTCACCTGCTACACTAAGGAAACAGATTAAAACAAGACAGACACCGGCGTTGTGCACGGTTGTACAGCTCCCTTGAGACGTCTATAATTATATCATTTAAGTACATAAAGTTCATCAAAATACAATGAAAAGCGCTGACAGAAAATGAAAAAGTCGCATAAAATCTTTGAGGCGACGAATGTTCCTATTCGACAATTCACAGAGAGATTAATAGATCTATAAACGTTATATGCAAATATTTGCAAAATCCAGGATCACATGGTTTCAAAAAATCGGCCGGACATCCAGCGAACCTGACCGCCACCAAAAGTTGAAGGCTGCTACGTGAAGTTTCTTATACTGGGTAAGGCTCGAAAAACATTCAAACGTCCTTAGATGGAAACAAAACACCCTGGAAAGTGCGACATGTATTAAACTCGTTAGAAAACTTACTATATACGAGTGTAAGACGAGATAGGCAGCACCAGCACTGACAAAGTTACACTTGAAAGACGCGAGGAGTGGGAGTGGGTATATATGTGTGGGATAAAGTGCAGGGGAATAGCGAAGACCGGTCAAAAGTCATATTTCAGATGAAAAAAGTTTAATTTGAATGGATCTGATGATCTTCAGTTCTCCTGAAACGATTTATGAAAAGGGGAACAACTCTGCAGCAAGTGGCCTTTTGGAGGAGGATCTCTGATGATCTGGGGGCATTTTACATCGAAGGTGAGGCAACTTTGGAAAAACTGTAGGAAGCGGAACACATGGAATGCCTATGCTTAGCCTATGCTCCCTGAGCGGCGAACGTATTGATATTCCAGCCTGAAGGAACTCAGAGCGGGATCGGACCCGATACCTCCTGAAATAGAGATCAGCACGCTACCATTTGTGCTACAGAGCCCCTGTGAGACTGGTATTGTGTTGTCTCTAGTACTTCCTGTTAATTTCCCTCACCCTAGATATTTGTGATGGAAGTAGGCAATTATATTTTGAACGAAACGACAAAATTCATGGAAAATAAAAATGGCTTTTTTTTAATGACCGACCTCAAAATCAACACTCAAAGCACACATGAATGAAATTTCAATAGCCGTAAGACGTACTAAATGAAGAGCACGAAATAGTTATAATATAATTTATATAATATATAAAATATAGAAATAGAATATAGTGGACTGCTGCGGCCATCACGTGCGGGTTTAGAATAAAATATGAACAACGATCACGTAACAGAGATGAATGAAAAAGGAAGAGAGAGAAAATTAAATTTAAAATTTCTCAACGGTCAAACGGATCCAATTTCGAAACTATGCTGAAATCCGCACGGTCCAACCTGATCAAGTTTCTAATTCAAATGCTATTGCGAGCCCGCCCATGTATTATTCACGAAAAGAAATCGATGATGTCACATGCATGCAGGTTTAATAAGGGACCATGATTGAATTTCTCAATAAATGAAGGTTATATCGAATGAAGAAAACACAGACCACATTCCAACTGAAATTCAAGCCAGCCCGCATTCACGTATGAATAATATGACTGGGTGGAGGAAGGGGGAGGGGTAGCATAACGGCGAATGCAAGGGGGTTGAGAAAGGAGGGAGGAACCGAGAACGGGGGTCAAGGCTCCCCCTGCCCTGGGCAAATCAATTGAAGTCCGCTAAAAAAAAACTTTAAAGCACTTATTTCGTGAGGATCTTGGCCCAAAAAAGACGAAAATGTGCTGTACATGTACAGTTTAGCACACAGATTCGAGGGTGCAAATCTGTGTACAATTTAATGTTAGCCCGTTGATATCCATTTATTTCATGTTCACTGCCAGGATAAAATGCAAATCCTTCAAGCGGCAACCAGGCGAGAAAAATATCACTGAAATCACCAAGTTTGCTGCAATGGAAACTTTCAAGCCTAAAGCGTTCGAAAATATGAGAGAAGAGACACTGCAGATAAGACGACGAACGACAACGGCTTTGCAGGTACTTGCAGTTCCGAGATCTTGACCAGGGAAGTAAAAGACGCAAATTAAAATGAAACAGTTGATGAACGTCGTAAAATAGACTCGGACTGTGACTCGTTAAAATAATTGTTTAGGAGAAGTGCTCGTATGAAGGCGATACGATGCTGTACTGACATACAAATCAGCTCTAATGATTGACTCACACACAGAGAGTAGGCTTTCTATCACATAGCCCTCCCTAAATGAAAGCTTCTTACCAATAGAACACAAATATTAGAAATAAATCAGAAGGGGCATTCTGTGAAGGACTGCAAGAGGATAATTAAATTGATCATTCTTCGCTAGACTAGCATCGGAATATTCGCTGACATTCACTACAAATAAACCAAACAGTAGAAAAATCGCTGAAAAAAGAGTAGATTTAAAGGAAAATAAAGCAGGAACAGAAAACAAGCGCGCTCCGCGATGGAATAAGCCACTGAAAATGAAAAGTAAAATTGAAGAATGCAAAAAACGCACCTTGGAACTGACCATGAGACGGCACGTACAGGTAAATTATATATGTAACCATCAAACACCGTTTCACAATCCCCACACAGAGCCGCTGCGCACGGGCACCTGCGCCGGTCTCACTCGGCATTACGCGGCCCTGCTTTGAATGGGCGAATGAATTAATTCCTGACACACAGGAACGTAAAATTTAATTAATGAATCTCAAAGTTAAAAACAATCATGGTAAAAATTATTACGAGAATAATTGGAAGTAAGAATATGTGCCTCGTGAGACCAGAGGAGCATTTCATTTCTTCAAATTGATCCAGACATCCAGACTGGTGTTGAGTAACTGAGCTCCAGGCCCACGTTCGGTTTATTTAAAAATATTTGCAGAAATGACCAGTACCATAAAAGTACACAAATTTTTGATGAATCGTATTTATTTTACGGTACGCCACTGTTAAATTACGTGGTTCAAACACAGCGAATCATTTCCGTCTCAAGTTTTTAAAATTGGATTCAACATTAGTAAGTTTTTGCTCTTTCCGTACCCGTAAATGAGGTGAAGAACGACCCCGGTTAGGCTTCGATAGAATCAATACGGTCAATATCAAGCAGCAGTTTGGCAAAAAATGAAGTGTCCTTTCGAAAAAATATTACGCTAATACACACATTAACTAGTCAACAAAAAACCGTCCGCAGGTCTGATAGCTTGAAAACAAAAGGAAAACATCTAGGAACTCCAGGTGCTTAAAATTCCTAGCGTTTTGTAGCAAACATCACGGCGACCTTTGCTTTTGGGGTCGAAATGCAGAATACCGACGAGTCTGAGTAACCTTTAGGAAAAATTAGCGGTAATGAAACCTAGGTTCCCCTAAACCGCACGAGGGTCGACAAGTTCAAGCGCCGAATGTCGTCGTAACGATGAATGGGCTCCTGCTAACTGGGGTCTAACTGTTGCCGCACCAGTTAACAGCTAATTGTGGCTCGCTTAGCAGTCGCTATCAACTGCGTAACTGACGCACTAAATTTCGAGCGCGGAGTGTCAACTCGAGAACTCTGCATATCGACAGTTTAAGTGTGGGAAATGAAGGAAACTATGAAGAAGAAAGAGCGCATGCACATGTTCATTCGCGCGTCAACAGCTGCGCCATTGGTGACCCAAGTCAAACGTGGCAATCAGATCGGCCATAAAGCCAAGGTCTGATAAAATTGCTCCGGCAATTCGAACCTTATATAGGCAAGAAAACTCTCATTTTCTAGTGAACACAAAATTGATTTTGCCATCGAAATCATGTGCATGACTCGCCACAAACTGCATCTTTTAAATGCTTCTCACAGCCTGATGTAATTGCTGAAAGTTTCTGAAGTATTTTCATTGATTGCGGACATACCTTTCAAATTTCAACACAAAACCAGGTCATACACCAAGGTTCAAGACGACAAACTTTCGAGGATGACGTACAAAGATGCAGAAAACGTTTCGGAAAAACTAGAAACACGCTAATGTTCACCATTAAAGTTATGAAAAACACTCATTATTACAAACTCGAAAAAATATGAAATGCCCAACGAGAAGATCGCATTCGATTAACCAGAAATGAGAGATCGTAAGTGAAAGAACAGAACCTCGACAACCGTAATGGTTGGGAGCGAGAGCACGGGCATAATTTATTTGAAGTCGGGGAAGACCAACACGCACATAATGACGGTATTTAAAGAGGAGTATCAGGGATACTGGCCAATTTGATATGACCCCGAACTCAGCGCAAGGTGCACGAGCTGCAAGAACAACGTAGTTTCCTATTTTTTTCCGAGAAAAAATAAAGTGAAGTGAGAGCTCTGGGGTGAATTATGAGAATTTTGCTATTAAGATGTCACATGAAAAAAGAAAGTAAGGGTTTGAGGGAGCAAGAAATTTAACTACATAATGGCAGGAGTCCACTTCCACGACATGCTAATGCATGGAATTCAATGTACAGAAAAAATTCATGCATCCATCCGTAAAAATGTCGAACACGTGATACATGTGGTTGGCTAAAGAGGCAAGCACGTCATTACGCCATTCAGTCAGAAATAAAAAAGAAAACCGTTCATGAACGTGTAAAAAAGCTAGTTGCAACATGCGAGGGTCAATAACTCACAACCGACGATATTTTGTACGACCAGAAAAACAATAAATTCCACCAAGTACACGGCTGATATTTATTTACCAACTCACTGAGAGATAGAGTTTACAAGAACACAAACTTTGGAGTTTAATCAAAGGTTTCGTAGCAAAACACACAAGTTAGGCGCTACTGTAACAACCTTAATTCCTGAAAGATTTACTTAAATTGAGCTGCAAATGTGGTAGAATTGCTCTGCCTATTGAATATTAGGAATAGCTAACGTCAGAACTCGCATAAAAAATAATGTAAAACTAGTTAAAAACAAGCCGTGGAAGTCGTCCACAGCACAAGTCATGAGTAAAATTTACAACGTCCCAGAACCTTATTGTCTATCCCAGTATGTTAGAATATTTCAAGCTTAATACACGTTAAAAATAGAGCATGAATTAAAGTAAATTTTCACGTAAAAGAATGCGAGTATCGCATAAGTCCCAGAGCAACGTCTGAAAATCCCCTAATGTAAGACAACAAAGGTGGAAATAATAGCAAATTTAATATTTTTAAAGAGTGCAGAGGGCAGGTCTCAGAAAGCCATTGATAATTACAACTAAAACACAAAAGTCAATTTTTTTTAAGCAATGTTCTTACTTACATAAAATGAATTTTCGCGGTTAATTAAGCAAGGAAGAGCCCAAGAGTTACCTTGGGCAAAAGACACAAGGAAAAGCCACCACGGCAGTACCGTTGAGAATACATTCGCTGGAAACGGCACCAGGAATTTCCGTCTTGCCCAGAAAATCCACGGATGATAAGCCCCAGCGATCGATGATGCATTGCAATGATAGGCATTACTGAAAGGCCACGGGGATAACACAGGTCACTGTGAACGTACTACGAAGAACCCACGGCACCGCTTTTTGCCCTGAAAGCTCACATGACGTATGGATGTTATTAGCTTAGCCATAACATGAGAGGGCGCCGCTCCACAGCAACACAACGTGGGCGATGCATCACTACCATCAGCGAGCGAATGATATCACAGGGTAGTAATGAACTATCGCTTACATTCTGCAACGGAAAAGAGAACTTACAGCTCTCACATCGACGAGAACTTGGAGGATAAAGAGTGATGCACGTTTAATGATGATACATAACGAATCGTGCGAAATATCAACGCTTAAATGAAGATTTTACGACAGGTAATGTACCCTTATAGAAACGAATCCATGATTGCATATTTTTAGATCTAATAACATTTTAGAAGTTGCATGTAAAATTTGAATGCTGTGTACTTATCTGTAAATACGAATGAAACCTCGCTAACAATACAACTTACAACTTGAAGAAAAAGTTGCACAATATAATTTCTATCAGATGTGTTCTTTGGTTACTCGAAAAATACGAGTTTTGAGAAAAAAGTAAATATTCAATGGTGTTCCTAACATACAGACGAAAAAGTTAACGCCTATCATGTCATGTCACAGATATACACATTTCCGCAGTTATTCAGGTGACCGTGAGAAATAGTTAAATTGAAGGCAAGTTAAGAATGTCTCTGCCAACCACGCGGCAGAATGTCAGACGAAGAACAACATTTTACATGTTTTAAACATGATAGAACTAAAATCAAAATAATAAATTACTGTACGTAAGGTGCGAGTTCGGAGTTTACCAAATAAGTTGCCCAAAAATTACGAAAAACAGACGTTTTTCTGCTATGGAATATTTTCCCGAGACATAAATAGCATGTTTTTACCGAGGAATTCTCACAATATTATTCCTCAGAGAAAAGTGAACAAAAAGGCAAGAGAACGGCTGAGCGAAAAACACGACGTCTTCTATTGAAACGGCTTTCAGATTTCGATTATATATATTTTTTAATATTAGTTAGTTTGAAGCTCCATAGCTACATCAAAGGCCATCTCAAGAGAGGGAAAAGAAGAGACTATTAAGTATAAAGTTTAGAAAACATGGAATCTGTGCACAGGTTTTCACACAAGATTCCCTGCGTATAGAAAATGCCAGTTAAGAAAGAAGAGGAAGAAAAGATGAATGCAATCAGCAAAGAAGGCATGAAAATGTAAAGAAGCAAGGTGGACACGAAACATAGAAGTCCCCAAGGCCTAGCTATAGTTGGGGTAATTAACAGTGTCCCCTAGAGACGCCAGTCCCCACAGCATAGGGTAGGATAGCCTAGCCTATCCTCGCCTAGCCTAGCCTAACCAATGGGCTATTCACGGCCACCTCAGGGGCTCAGATATGGAGCGATATTTACCTCACGCAGAAACAAACAAAATTTGCGGAGAAAGAAAACGAAAATTGCTTCTGGAAAAATGAATTAAGGTTTGCCTATGAATATAGGTTCTTTTCCACAATCCAATAAAAAAGACAGCGACGTACCATTTATGGATATGGCAATCAAGTTGATCGAACACCAACTAAACTACGCATCACGACCAAATTTTTTCAATTACTTCGACATCTCACGAATGAAATGAACTATTTAACACCAGAACTACATTGATAATAACAAAAAAATAATGATAAGGCCACATACAAAATAATACTCGTATAATTTGAAAAAATAAATTATCTTCGAAGCACACAAAGTTACAAAAACGTTACGTCATCGGACAAAGGCTACGTCAACTTTACTACCCAAATGCGTTCCTCAACGACACTAGAAAAATGGCATCAATCCCTTGATAAATAAAGTCACATTTAATTTATTGGTCAAAGTATTTAGCCTGATACCTCCTACTCTACATTACATGACTAAAAATTCACATAAACTTTTTCGTTTGAGAAAAAAATGGGCATCAGAATGAAAGGCCCACACAACACGGGCAGCGACACGGTGAGAGGCAGAAGGCTGCACCGGAGCCAAGAAACTGGCGCGGTACTCAGCTTTATTAGAATTTTCACTGCAAGAAAGCGAGTGTTATGGCTGATATTCGCAGCAGCGGAGTAGTAAATGCGGCATAAACGCACTCGTGTTCGGAGAGGAGCAGTTTATATCCTCCTACGGCAGATTAGCAACGAAAGTGGACGGGTTTTTCTGTTCCAGCAACAAAAAGCTATTAGAAATACGAACCATTTTACAGTGCGTTTCGATGCACCGAACTAAATAAGGGTGAGATACAGCGTTTTTCAAACTACTCCCAACGTTTGTAGAAAGTAGCAAGACGTAAATATCGGTGAGAGATTCGTGAGAAAAAGTGTTACAATTTGGCGTTGTGTGAAGGTCTCCAAGACGGTGCATATTCGGGAACATCGTAAACGATAAAAACCGTCATGTCCTCCTACAGATAAAGAATTGTGTGTTAGCTGGTACAGCACGATAGTGTTATTCCGATCACTACAATAAAAATTTCTTAAAAAAAACTGGACATAGGACTTCCTCACAGTTTGAACATACTAATGAAAAACACTGAGTGATGTACGAGTGTGGGAAATGTAGCATTAGCGTGCATCAAAAGAACAAAAATATCAGAGCTTGTCAAAATAACATGCTAATGTTTCACGTAAATAAAGTAAATAAAATGAAATAGAAGAACAACTTCAGGCTGACGTGAAGCACACCCGTACTTCACAATCACTGGAGCCAAAGAAGCAGTTTTCAAGCAGGTTAACGCGCATGAGTTGCCAGTTCAGCTCTGACACTCGAATGCTTCACAAGACGAGCACGCGTATCTGCTAAACACATTCCGCTCGACACTGCTTAATGCCCACGGTAGTTTAGGAGGCATGAGCAGCACGGAGCTGCGCTCAGGAAAACCGCTCAAGTCAAGACGAGGGCGCTTTGCAACGGGTCATCGAAGCTCGGAGGGCCAAAGGAGGCATCCATCTCGGTCGGATGCGGACACCGCGCTACGGGCGCTCGGCCGCCACTAGGGCTGTAATTTGAATCGCGCCTCAGACCAATTTGTGAAGGCCTTATCAGGACTAGATCTCGCTTTAAACGAGGCTTCAAGAGTCCCTATCGCAATGTCTACCTAGCTGAACCGGTGTGCCTGTGCAGCACCATTATACCGGTGTGACCATGCTGTACCATCCTGTTGTACCGGTGTGCCCATGCTGCACCATCCTGTTGTACCGGTGTGACCATGATGTAACATTATGCTGTACCAATTTGCCCGTGCAGTACCATCATGTTGTTGCTGGGCAAAGATGTTGAACGCTAAGACCATACTGCAACATCAATTCTGAACTATGAAATTGTCAATACGTCAGAATATTATTAAGGCACCCAAGGCAATCGTAAGAGAGCAAAAAAGGCTCATTAAGCGTGGACTGTTGGGAACGTAGAACCCATGCACCGGTGTGTTCCCACACAAGATTCCCCGTGCATTGAAAGAGCAAGTTGAAAAGAAAGAAGAAAATATAAGCACATTAGGAGAGCAGAGAGCAATAATGCTGGTGTGTACGATAGCCAACATAGACGGTAATATTACGAATGCCGTTAATTAGAATAAAGGTGGCAATATCAAGTGACACAGTCACTAATAATATGAAAAGACAATAATAGAGACGATAATATTACGCAATGCCAGTTATAATAGAATATATATTGCGTAACAGGTTTCCTGATGATGACGTTAATTATTAGTATTACTCAAGGGCATTATCAACATTTAGGACGTTTATATGGAGTAAAAGCAGTTCGGATGCCACCGTGCTGCACAATAGGGATACGTCTGGCGCTAGTGCACAGCACGTGCCATTTCGGGTTATTTGATTCGTCTTGTCCCTCTCGTACCTGGTCCAGGACTCGTCTCAAAGGGCTTCTGAAACGAACCTGGCGCGAATAAATTGATGGTACCAATTTTACCTGCAAATGAAGAATCGGAGTTTAGCATTCTGACCATATATTGCTCGCTCTGAATAGTATGTAATAAGAGAAAAGAGGAGTGTTGACAAAAACACAGGTTTCAGCAGACCACTCAAATACTAAACACAGCCTACGCCTCACAACGACGTCCGCATTGCGCGGTGTCTGCAATACTCGTCAGCAACGGGGCATAAAAAGACGATACAAAGCTGTACCAATTGCAGGGGTCCTGCGATTGCAGGGATGTGTTGGCAGTGTACCCAGCAAGTCCCTTAATACGAACAGATGACCTGCTACGTTGAGGGCCCAACTGGCCGACCCATGCAGTGCTGACGGCTGGCATTGGTTGTTTAGTGAACCCATCACACGGCAGCGGTCCGTAAACACGACTATTGTGAAATCGTATTTTCATGCTTTAGAAAATATAATACCATATATTTTCTTTCCTCTAATGTATCTAACCATTAAACAAGTGTTGACGTTCAAAAATTTTAGCTTTATTCGATAAAGTTTGTGGGTTGTATCAAGTAGAATGGGTTAATTAGACACTTGCTAAAGCAGCTTCATGTTACCTCGCCGAAAGATGCAGAAATGATATTACTTCGGAACGTGTTCAGGAAAATAATCACAAAAATCTTGTCTAATCAAGGACAAAACTTCGTATACATCTTTTGAATGAGCACGAACGAAAATTCAGACTATTTGAAAGAATATCCTATATCGCACACGAGTAAGTATAAAAATCTTATATTTTGAAGGGAGAATATTTTGTAATCTTTCAAATGAGCCAGATGAAAAATTTTGCATTATGAAAAGAGAATGTCTATAAGGTCCTCCACAAAACCAAGAAAGTTATTTGAACAAATATGAAAGGCGATAAACAACGGCACTCATAAGCTCTAATACTTCGTATGGCGGACTGGTATGTTTCCAATGGACTTCAGAAAAATTGGGATATCTGAATGCGGTCAACTTGGTGGATATGAGAGTGCAACTCCAAAAATTAGATCTTCTTTTTGAACAGGCAAGTGCAACAAGTTTTTTTTAAAACATTGCACCATGTTGCCAACAAGAACAGTCGCCTCGCTGCAGTCAGTTGATGCGAGCGTCAGCTGTTCCAACAGACAAATCATCACCGAATAGATGTTTGAAACTAATTATTGTTTTTGCCCTTTTCTTATTGTAATATTATCATGGTGCGCACAGTTCTTCTTGTGTGTTATGTAAAACTTATTTTTATGACTTGATGACGGCATGCGTTGAAAGCATTTTCGAATAACGTTAATTAGTTCCACAGGAATTTGCTCCACATTTCCATCATAGATGCTAAGGCTAATCTGTCCCCTCAAATCGCACCAGCGGAACGGAAATCAGACCTTTTGTGAGTAGGAGAACCTGGCGGAAGGAAATTTCCAAGTTTTTCAAAACAAAAATGTTACGGAAGTAAAAAAAATTGTGAAGTATCTTTAAAACACTAGTCAAGTTACGACTGGAGAGCCAAGTTAGGTTATATACGTCTACATGATCCGTACATTTTAAAGTCTTAGATGATCTGCATATGTTGTGATCGAAGATGAAATTCAGACAAAACCCGAATAGATGTTTTACTACAAAACTAATTCATGGAAAATTGGTCGACTCGATGCCGGGTCTTAGGAGTTGACATTTTTCAAGTCTTGAGTTATCGACACCGGCCTTGCGTGTTTGATCAAACATAAAACATGAGATTGAATGACAATGGCCCAGCGGTCGAGAAGACAAAGACTCTTCTCTCGGCGCCACAGGAGCCATAATATCTGAAGCATTAGTACACGAGTGAACGGCTCAATAATTTGGCAATGATTACAATAGGCTAGTTGCGCATAAATGATTCGATTTGAATTTATTATCCTTACCTGATACGGCAGAGGCAGCTCTTAGAGGGTGGTCTTAGGCTGACTTTTAGTTCAAACTTTTGTACTATTATTGTTACTGTTACCATACTATTTGTGTCTTTGTATTATGTATTAATGACATTTTTCATGACTTACATATTCGTCTCTGAATAATATCTAAAATTAATACATTTTAACTTCACTATGATGAATTTCAGTTTTACGTCTATCATCATCACCAACAGTATTATTATCGTTAAAAGTACTATTATTAATGTACACCTTGATGATGCCATTATTAACTAAAAATTAAATTATTATTCAAGACCAATGAGTCAATAAAAGGCCCCTATTAAGCAATAATATATCATCCACTGAAGTTCTCGGCAAAATTGAGCATACATTTTAAATCAAATAATATTATTTAGTTTAAAGCTCCATATCTACGTGAGATGTCATCCAAAGAGGGCAAAGAAAGGGACCGTTTAGAGTGCATTACACCGAGGAACTAATGTACAGGTGCGTTTCCACACAAGATTCCCTGCGCATGAAAACAGGAAGTTGGAAAGGAAGAACAAGAAGAAGAAAAACAAGAGATAGTGGAGAAGGCATGAACATTGAATGAAACAAAGTGGGCAAGAAAGATAGGAAAAGTCCCGGAGAACTATCTGTAGCCGAGACTGCCTAACAGTGCCTCCCTAGGGGACGTCAGTCCCCATACCACACGGAAGACAAGCCCTAACTACAGCTAGAAACGTTCCGGCCTAAAGTTTAAGAAACACTAAAACCATACCGTCTCGTACACTTGGGATTGTCATTGGTTCCACATGAGGGACGCAGCTTGCAGCCGTCTCACTCTTTTTTGCCTTAATTCAGTAAAGTTAATCATTGCATACAACCACTATAAATTATAATTACATACGTTCACTTAAAATGAATTTATTGTATGCTGCTCACTGGTGCAAAACTGAAAGGACGACTACAGCCGTCGTCGAAGATGTTGGTCCGTTCTGCCCAGGTTTCCTCGTCTGTTTTGTGTGCTTGAATATTTTCAGATCAGTTTTGTCTATGTCGATGTATCATAAATTCATTTTTGGAATTTGAAACATTTTAAGAAGAATAATAGTTTCTTATTAAAATGATCACTATTCTTGGGGTGTAACCATCGTTGGCACACTTAATGTCTTTATAACGTTAAAATCGTAGACTCGGTTTACATAGACTCGTAGATCGTAACGTGGACTCGGTTTACGATCATTTCAGTATCAGTTAGAAGTTCATTCACAGTTTACGTGACAAATACTATGCAGTTGGAGCTATACAAGAATACCTAGGGAATCCCACTTATCCTCTGAAGATCGCTAAGTACCCAAGATGCGCAGGAGGACAATCCTCTCCTCAGCGTCTTCTCTTAATGGGTTATGAGAGGAAATGGTTATACTTCTCCAAAAAATTCATGAACGTATTCAACAAGTTGTCTGCGATGATGCTAATTTTCTAGTGATAAAACGACCCACCGGTGCATGAGTCGTACCGCAGTCGACGCATTAAATTCCATTTTGAATAGATTACACTATGCACACTTTCGTAGTACACTACACCATTGCAACGGGTTGCAACGCACGCATAACGTAAGAAAAGAAGTGCCTATTTCGATGCGTAACATTACGTAGCGCATTACACTTGACTAATATATTTTTATAGAAGTTGAAAATACAGTAACATATTTACGTGTACGTGCTTCCTCATGCACGAGTTTAAGTGAGTTTATAAAGCAATTATAAGATGTATAACAACAATAAAATAATAAAAGAAGGTTTTACAGTCGCTCTTCAGCCGCACACGAACTCCTCCAAGGCCTCACAAGGAGCCTAACCAATCATGATTTTAAGTCCTTATTAATATTTATTACGTTGCATAAACATCTGGCTTAGTTTTGGTTAAGGATTACAAACCGACATCTATCTAGCTCGCATATTTTTAATGACTAGCAAATCACTAAAGCTACCTGTTGAGAATCGAACCTAATAAAATTTCGGATTCTAAATCTGAAATTCATTTGAGCGAAAACTCGCAACAATTACGTTCAAGAACATAGTGACCAAAGTCCTGTTCAAAGACAAGAATCGTACGAGGAGAATGCACAGTGACAGATGTGTTACAAAAATTAGAGAGCCCAGTCTTGTTGACGCTGGAGAACAAAACGATACCAAGGGAAATATACAGCAACTGATCCTGCAAAGGCCATGCATGCTGCGACTATTGCAATAATTCGCAAAAATTGAAGGGAAAGAGTCTTACGCCAAATTGTGTTCCTTTCTCATTCTGTTTAAAAAATTCAAAGTAATATTTTTACCCTGCACGGCATTAACACCGACTTTTTCCATGGAATTTACGTATGGGAAGTGTTCTAGTTATAATCTAGTCCGTGCACAAATAAAACACGGGGCGCTAGTGCAACAGGACTGGGTGCATTGAAATGCAGAATGCAGCTTACTTTCTTCAAGTTTCGACTCCTCGTAAGCTGCTACGATCGGCTAATTCAACTCGCAGCTTAGATGGAAACAGCCCAAAAAGGAAGGGAGTTGGTTGCAGTAGCTTGGGCAGAAATGGGTAGAAATAACATCCGAGCTACGTTATTCTCTGATAGCAAACCCAGCACTCTCTTATTGCGTAGGCCAGAAAAAAGTTCCAAGGCACCATTTTCGACGGCAATAAATCAAGGATCTGGAAGTTGACCGAGAGCGAAGGCAACACAAAACTCGTTAAAAACTCAGCTGGAAGTCCGTTAGGTTGTTGCAGAAACTAAGGAGATTAATCGATCATTAAGAGACGATCACAAAATAGGTGGTCAGATTAACACAACAGATGGTGTTTCCAGCACGAGATAACAGAACGAAATGAACTGAGCGCCACAAGGCAGGACGATAATAGATGTAATAGACTTGATTTACGGCTGGTTTTGGTGTTCATTTAATAGATAAAAAAGACCACGTGGTTTCGTTACGTGAAGATGTCGTTAGTTTTTCGTTAAACGCTAAGCGCTGCCATACTGCATTTAAACATAGGACTGCAGCTAGTCCTCCGTACAATGCTATACATGTGTATCGCAAGAATAATTTGATCGTTATAGGCTTAAGAAATAAGATGAAATCGTGGTCTAGTCTTTAGGGGCATCACTTAACCTGCTTTGAAAAAAACAAGGCGAAAGTTTCGTATACAGTCGGCACGCTTGGGTTAGAATCACACAAAATCAAATTACGTACCGCAGCGCTAAGAAACAGGATTAGCGAAATCTCAGTACACCGAGGTTGCACCGTTTACCTCAGCATCGTGGTGAATAAACGGCGTGGGAAGCATATACTGCCATTAAATGAACAACCAAACTAATTTTTGTTTAAATTCCAAATAGTCACTGGACCTTGACTGGACAGACATACAAATTCCTTGAAGATAAAAGGACAGAAACTGCAGGGTGACCATGCTGCGAGTGCTGATGTGAACAACGTCCTGACGCCGGCACATCACAGGCTAACTTGGCCGCCGTATCGAAAATTATTTCTCCGTTCCGCCGCCCGGCGAGCTTGTTTATGTATACTTATCAATAAGGAGACGATGTATAGCTGCCTAATACACCCTTACGACACTCACGGCGGCGATAATAGGAGATAATTATCGCCGTCAAGAAAAGATAAACATCATTATACATGATGGGTGACTATACAGAAATAAAATTATTGGTGAAAAATTATAAACTTACTTGTGAACATTACACTTTTCTATACACAATTCTTTAATAATATTTAAAATGATTGATTTGTAATGGATATCATAGTATAGCTAACATAATTTTAATAAAACGGTCAACATATAATCAACCTCGCGTGTGAAATATGCCACCCTGTAATTTACAATCAATTAGCCAAATAACTCTAAAGACAATATCTTTCAACCAACGAACGCGTAACGTACCGCTTTTTAAAACGGTTCCTCATCCTCCATCAGCAATTAACGCAAAAGCGGCTTGAAATTGACTACCGCATGATTACGTACAGTTCGGGCGGTGCTGTGAAACGATTTTCGAACGAGTCATCTGGGCGGCGATATTTGCACTTAGGCGGCCAAAATTGTAGATGTCGCGGTGAAAAGTTCGGCTGCGATAGCGAGTGCTGATGAGGGCAGGAGGATCAGGGCAGGAGGATCAGGGCAGGAGGATC
>VOMN01125939.1:0-20935 GCA_014899125.1 Orchestia grillus
TAGGGTGAGGGTGGGTTGTGGTTGAGATTGTGATGTGGAGGATGTAAGGGTAAGGTTAAAGGGATTCTTCTTACTCAAATTAAGGAAAATAAAACGTTGTCAAGATAGAAAATCGAAGTAGCGACTGATTATTGCCATGCGAGAAAAACTATTCCGCATTTTCATCCAAGTTTTTGCAACACCATCAGAAACGCGCGAACAAACATGAAAAATAAAACAAAAGGGAGGAAGGAGTGCATGCCCCTCCTATATTTTTCGATGACGTGTGCTTGGAAAGCGACTGCAGGGCTGCACCACAACGAAGAGAGCAGAGCGTCTTTTGTAACCACAGCCCCTGCCCGACCCTGTGAGCGGGCGCACCGTCATGTTGCAGCAACCACCAAGAATCTTTCAAGCAACTGCTCTATTACATCACACCAAAGAGTCGCTTGCGTATGACAATGTCGGAAAATATTTCAAGCGAAAATATTTCAATATTTCAAGCGCCGGAATTGCTACATCAAAGAGTGCATCGTTTTATCGTGGCAACAACGAAGAATATTTTGAACACATACTCTATTCAGTCCCATCATAGAGTGGTTTGTGTATAACAGCGTTGTGTATAAAGTATAACAGTAGTTTGTGTATAACGTTTGTGTATAACAGCGACTTGAATATTTCAATGTAGAAGCAGTACTGCACTCAGCAAAGCGTCTAATGCTCGCAACAACTGGAGACACTCAATTTAATAAATTTTCAGTCCAGGACAATTTGTGATTCGAAAATACCCTTATTCATGACCTAATTTGGCATTAAATCAACGATGAAATCATTACAAAGAAGGCTTGGTCTGAAGATATATTCGTTGCGTCGCTTCGAAAAGGTCAACAGAACGTGGTGATTTACTCAATAAATTTGGAGACTGAAAGTTTTCTCTGATAAATGCTCCACCGCATGCTAAATTCCAGAAATTATCGATAAGATGCTGTGTTTGCACACGCTAATGGCGTGCTTGCTCAGCCGTCAAAGAGCAATAAAGCAATTCCAATATACTTTTCTCCTTATTCTAGGATACTTGCAGTACAATGTCGTCTAAAGCACCTTGAATTTTAGGGTATTTCTCTGCTTATTCTAAGGTCCTTACAGTACAATGTCAAGTAAAGTGCCTGGAATTTCAGGGTATTTCTTTGCTCATTCTTGGGTCCTTGCGGTACATTGCCTGATAAAGAGCCTAGAATTTCACCCCAGTAACCGATTTCGTCTTCATTTCTAGAATTTCACCCCAGTAACCGATTTCGTCTTCGTTTTTGTAAATTTTGTGTCATTCAAAGCTTCTTTCATGAGATGTTCAGTAAAGACAAGGGGATAGTGTTCAGAAAAAAACAATTTGAAGACAGGATATGTAGGGCTATAGGAGAAAAAACAACAGAAGTTAAAGTCATAGAAGCAGAAATTGTAGAAAATTATTACGGGGAATAAATGTCATGCTGACGTTAGTGCGATGGAGTCTTGTGAACGTTCTGAAGCCCAAATTCATTTAATCCGTGCATTTCTGGCTTTTTTGTTGTGTTTACGGGTACGATTTTCCATTTAGTATAAATAGCGTTCAAACTGAATAGGAAGGTGGCATTCTAGATGATAAAGTAAATGTTGTCTATTTATTTATGAAATTGTCTTCAGGGCTAACGCACCAGTCACACACCAGTCAGTCACACAACCGTCACATACCAGTCACACCAGTCACACATCAGTCTCACACCAGTCACACACCCCTTGCCCGGCTTGATCATATCGAGGCTGAGCAACTTTGTGAATGCAGTCTAAAATATTCAGTAACACTGTGTTAATACTCAGTAACACTGTGAATACTCAGCAACACTGTAAATTCTCAGTAACACTGTGTAAATACTCAGTAACACTGTGTAAATACTCAGTAACACTGTGTTAATACTCAACAATACTGTGTAAATACTCAGTAACACTGTAAATTCTCAGCAACACTGTGTAAATACTTATCAACACTGTGTAAATGCAGCTGTGCTGTTAGAAGTTGTGTATCCATTGTGCCAATGCATTTAAGTGCACGAGGGGCAATTAAATAAGTTCTCAGACAGGTGGTCTAACAAGTTTATTTTCCAATACTACGATTTCTGGTTTTTCAACTTCAGAACTGCAATTATCAATGTACTTTTGTAACCTATTTCTGCATCGGTAAATTCTACCGTCGTAGAATGGCTGAAGCTGCTAGAAATTTCAGAATACATTTTAGGACTAATCTTGGAACTTTTTGACTGCTCCTTGTATATGAACGAATTTTCATCAGCAGTTTAGCGGATTACAGCGAAATACGTTGTGGAGTCTAACGAATTTTTCAACTCTTGCGAAATGTATTTCAGCGCATCAAGCACTATTTTAGATTTTTAGGTACAAGTAACTATCTTCATATGCACACGAGAGAAGGCTTTCATGCAGGTGTCTCACATGAGCCGTGTGTTTGGTGTTTTTTATGACGTCAGTATTCGACAAGATTGAACATAATTCATGTATCGTCATTTAAAGCTTAGTTTTTTAAACTGCCTATGAATTTTAAAGCTAAATTAGCTGTGTTGCAATCGATAAAGTAGAGTTTTTTTAGCTCGCATCCATGAACAGTTGTTTGCGTTATTTTTCAATAGGTTATCTGGTGCTTAAATCAGCTGATAATAAGTTGAGGGCCACCCACACATATACACACATACACACGCACACACACAGAAACTTACGCACACACTGACACAAAAAAATAAACTTTCTCAGAAAGGTACTTATACCTCGCAGAATATTACGTTCTGACGTATAGTCATCTTTATCCCTTAAGATTATTAGTGGCAAAACTAAGTCAATTACTCTATAACTTGCAATAATCTAAGTCATTCACACTTAATTATTGGCCTGAATTCTAGACTTCAATGTATGAGCAGCGTAATATGGCTCAAATGTAACATGGCACAAATATAATATGACGCAAATATAATATAACGCAAATATAATATGGTGCAAATATAATATGGCGCAAATATAATATGGCGTAAATATAATATGACGCAACTATAATATGGAGCAAACATAACATGGCGCAACGTTTTTAGGGGCCAAACAAATTGGAGGCAGAGCGGATTTCAAGCGTTAGGTTTCAAACGGCAGAGAAACTTTCAACGCGGGGCAGGCCCGGTCAATATAGTTCGCATTCGAGAGAATTCATGTCCTTCGACGACCATTTTTACCAATGGCGCTCTAAGCTCTAGCGCTGCGAGCGCTGCCCTTCAAACAGACGCCCTTCCTACGAGGCGTACTCACTAACCTCCTTAGGTTACCTCTACAGTGTTCGTAAATGGCTAAAACATCACTTTTTCAGCATGGAATGTTCTTCGGATTATCAGGTAAAAGCGAGAAATGTACGCAGAAGCAATGAACTTTTTCCCTCAGTAGTTGGCTAATCATCGCTCGGTATTTGTAGTTTCTTTTGCGAAATCTTTTTCATGCATTTTGAAAATAACATTTTTAAATATCTTTTTAACATCTGTTTTCAGATGAAACTCGTAGAATTTTGACAATCATCGTGTGAAGTAAATATCAAATTTTCTAAAGCATGTGTTTTTGGAGTACAAGTCGTAATCTCAAAGGTAGCAAGCTTTTGGAAACACGCTCTTCTCTCACAAGCGCAGAATTAAAATTATCAGAATTTTCACTCTCTTTTTGAAAATAGAAACGCAATTCAGCCAGAATCAATTACTAATGGGGCTATTAGGGGCTGTAAGAAATTCTGAAATATTTACTGTACGTATGTAAACATATAGATTCAAGTCATTAGATGGATGCTTTCCCATACAGGGAATGACGGTACCGCATTATTTTTAAATTTCTAAGATTCGTAGAAGCCAAGATTTTATTTTTTTGCAAATGATGCCCTAGAAGTCATAAGATTTATTCTGGCCCACAAGAATCTATGTATAAATAACTGTCCATTGTAATGGTAAGAGAAATCCATGTTTGCAATATTTTTAAGCAGTGTAAGTCTTGAGGTAATAAATCATTTCAAATTGTGGAACTGAAGTTTTCTTACCAAATGCGCTTGCTGTGAGCACATATGACCTTCAGTACTCAACAGGACGAGGTAATTAATAGATTATCAAAATACTACCGAATGAAAAAAATAATAAATACTTCTGTAATATTTGGGTCATGTCTGGCTGCTCTGACATTTCACTAATATATGAGTAATAGACAATCAAAATACTACCGAACGAATAAATTAATAAATACTTCTGTAATATTTCGGTCACATCAGGCTCCTTTGACATTTAACTAATATATGAGTTTTCAAAAAAATGCTTGTTCATTTGCACAACCTTCAACATGAATTGATTTTCTCAGTATATGAGAGCACGTCGCTCAGTTAGTGTTTCCATATTTTGAACGTGAGTTGTACGAGAAAATCTAACATTTACGCGCATGCCTAAAATAACTTAGGGACGAACTTTCACTTGACTTTTAACATTTCATTTACGACTTCCAGAGCACCGCCATTACCGAGCCCGGCGGTAAAAAAAAATAAGTTTCAGAATAAATATTAAGGCCGTAAAACTCGTACATCCGCGATATACGTACTTCTGCTTAACCCAGCCTATTTCAAGACTCTTAAATTCGGGAAGCATATTTTACCCTTACAATTTACGACAGCTCTTAAAAAAAGCACCGAGAAAAACTTCTATAAACGCCTAAAGTTTTTATTTTCGCCCCAAAACCTCAAACACTCCGCGGCGCTCCAGCACGTTGCAACTGATGTTGAAACCCGGCGCAATCGACCCCTCACGCTGAACTCTGAGCATCGATAAAACATTCTTCATGGTTCTCAGCCTCAAATGGCGACGGCCGTATAGAAATAGTTTAACGGGAGGCAGGCAGCTGAGGTGGGCCCGAAGCATCTGCTGCTCAGAAATAGCAGACAAAAAGACTTGACCCACAAACCACAGCACCACGAGGTCGACCACTGCACTGTGCGCCAGAGCTCCTTTGTTCACCTGTCGTCATCTACATGAAACTGACTGCTCATAAATACCTGATTTGGATGGACTGCTTGGGATTATCTTCTTAGAATCACCTAATTTTGATCTGCTGCTTAGGGTTGCCTGTTTATATTCTCCTGCTGATAGTCACCTGTTTTTTGGATCTCCTGTTTAGGATCACTAATTTTGGGTATGCTGTTTAGGATCAGTCATTTTGGGTATGCTGTTTAGGTTCACTCATTTTGGGTATGCTGTTTAGGATCACTTATTTTGGGTATGCTGTTTAGGATCACTCATTTTGGGTATGCTGTTTAGGATCGGTCATTTTGGGTGTGCTGTTTAGGATCGGTCATTTTGGGTATGCTGTTTAGGATCGGTCATTTTGGGTGTGCTGTTAAAAAGATCACCCATTTTGGGTATGCTGTTTAGGATAACTCATTTTAGATCTCCTGTTTAGGATCACTCATTTTGGATCCCCTGTTTAGGGAAAATTGTTAGAATGAATTGCTTAAGGTCACCAGCTTCGAATCAATTGGCTAAAGTTACATGCATGGAACGACTAGAAATTACGTTGAAAGAGACCAGTGGCGTAGATTTGGAATTACATGGTTTCTTACGAAAACTGGAGCCCTTTATAAAAACTTATATTCAAAAACTATTTGCTTCATTTTTATTCTCTTTCAACCATATTCTTAGTTGAATGCTTTTCAACAAATGCTATACGTTTTAAAAGAATATTTTCAAAATATTCCTGTAATTCTTGTAACAAACAGGATAAAAATGCTGAAAACAGCAAATACTTTTTGAATTACGCTATGTTCATTTCGGGTACTGTTTTCGTGGTATACCGTGTAGAATGCTTCAATCAGATGTTTGATAGAAGATTTCTGTTCTGAATAGATTTCTCTTCAGATAGACTCAGGATGAACAGACTGTACACGAATGCCTCTTTTGAACTTCCTCGAGAGCCCAGAGTCGTAAATTTACCCTAAATTTGCACCGACATAACACGCATGAAAAGTAAATCATAGAGCATCAAAATGTCAACTAATTCAAAGAAAGTTAATAAATTAGAATCCAATTGCTACTTAGTGTATTGTTATAAAACTTCAGCCAACAACAATTCAAGGCATGGGAGACCCAATACTTTTACAATGAACAGAAACTGAAATAAATACAAGATTCCGACCTCGAGTGACAGTCACCCTAGCCTCGGCTTGGGGAGGCCTAATGAATCACAGACATGTACACCGTACTACAAATGTGTTGTACATTTTACAGTAGGGATGCATTTGCACGATATCGTTGGTTGTTTTTACGCCAAATGATGTATTAAAAAGCTCACTCGTCTTTTAATATTCATGCGGCGTACATTCGATGTATTAAAATTCGAGACAATTTTTGAGTTACGTTTTTTGTGAAGAATGTACATGAATTTTTACCGTCGACCTGCTCGATGACATTAAAAAATTTCATTTATTTCTTTTTTTAGCTTCTATTATATGTTTTNTTATCAAACTTATTTGAGCAGATTTCAACCCGAAAGGCTTAACTGAAAATTTATGAATATACTGACTCTGTGCAATGACACTCTTTAAAAACTGTTTTCATGTACAATTGTGGGTCTACAACTTGTGTTTTCATATTTTTTCATCTGTGGGTCGACATTTTTAGCTTTTTGCTGATTTCTAAATTGTCTAAAAGCTTTGATCGTCTCAGGACAACTGAGGAAATTCTCTCTAGAACAGGCCAATAATATTTTCAGGCGAGGGAGGGAATATTTATTTATCGTTACTGCGGATTCAATTAGCAATGAACTAAATAGAAAGAGTGCGATAAATCCCAAGGATAGAAAACAACATTTAATACAATACCACGTACGTGAGTGTCTTTATCGCAGGGGGTAAGAATGTGAAGAGGCGACTGCAGAATCGAAGTACTGTCGTCTAGTGCGCAGAGCGATAGATCGGTTTCAGTGAGCATCCGCTCTATCTTTATACTTGCTTCTTATAATTAACTCTATTTGTTTTTCCGACATAGAAAATTTTCGATATCTTTTAAGCTCTCTTGAGTTGATACCATTCTAAGCATGCGAGTGGTGACTGTAGAGCGGTTGCTTGCAGGAACCAATCTGCTGCTTTTTGCACAGGACGACTATAGTGCGGTTGATGGTTGGAAGATGTTTAACTCTATGCATAGTATTACGGTAGAGCGGCTGCTTACTGGAACTGATCTAGCGCTCTAAGAGCGGACTGCAGTGGGGCTGAAAAACACTTCACGAGTAGAAAAGATGTGAATGCCAGAGAGCCAGCTGGAGCTGGTCCGTCAGTTCTCAGCTGGTGCAGGAGGATGACGAAATCTCTCGGTCCATTGCACCACTCCAGTCTGGGGAGACTCGGGCACATGGCCGTCGCTGAACCTCGATTATTTCGGGCGAAAAATTCGATATTGAGTTACTGACGGGCATTCAATATCCTCTTCTTGCAGGAAGTTAATGTTCCGTTTTTGGGGGATGTTCAGTATTGTGTTTCTGCAAGAAAGGTAATTTTGGGTTCCTGAAGGGTATTCAATATTACGTTCTTGCAGGAAATGCAATATCACTTTCTGTCCGGTAAGTTTGTTACATTCCGAAAGGTAATTCAATATTGCGTTCTTATGAGAAAGTTAATATTGCGTTCCAGCAGGCTATTCAACAATGAGTTCTTGAAAGAAATACTGTATTGCGTTCTTACAGGAAAGTTAATATTGCATCCTGTCTGAAAATCAATATTGTGTTCTCGCAGGAAATTCAGTTTTGCCTTCATGTAGGGAATTCAATATTGCGCATCAGGGGGAAATTAAATATTGCATTCTGACAGGGAATGTAATATTGAGTTCTTGCGGAAAATTGAACATTGCTTTCGTACTAGAAATTCAATATTGTTTACCCTCTGAATTTTCAGAATTTTGTTTCCGTAGAATATTTAATATTGTTTTCCAGTCTGGAAATTAAAATTCACCGTTGTCGAGTAGCGACTTGACCACGACCTTTTTTTCTTGGAAATTTGAATGAAATTCCTAGAGACTAAATGGAGCCCTATATTTTGTAACAAAATACGGTAAGTAAAATTGCAGTTCTTCATAATTATTTTTCATCATTTTTCACAAAAATTTGCAAAGAAAATTCAAGGATGTTTTCCATCACAGTGAAATAATGACGCAAACGAAAAGTGAATTGTGCGTAGGATTCATAAATATCAACTGCAATGGGATTTTCAGAGCCGTACAAGAATGTTTGTTATTCAGACAACGTAACTGTGACGCGCATGTATGCCCTGCTGCATCGCGTTCGCATGAGATCTCGATTCTTCTTGTCCAAGGCCGAAGAATTTCCTACTTTCGCATTGTACGTAACGGCAACGCAGTCAAACGAACGGTCAAACTGATAAGCTTCTTTAGGAAGTCCTCTACTAAAATGCCCACCAGCATCTTTGGATGGTAACCCAGAATTCACTCAGGCACCACATTCCTGGACACCCCTTGTGTGCCGTTTTTTTTAGGCATGTCTTTATAAATCTTCTCTTCTCAAAGGATAAGCTCCGCTTCGGGGTATTTAAACTGGGGACCTCCCAACCAAGGGAGATAAACACAAAAAAACATTTGTTAATTAAAAAGGGATTGTATTTTTGTGCTACTCTGAAACCTGAAGATGCTCAGACCATACCACGGCGTAAGACTGAGTAAGCCTTCAGTATAAGGCAATCTTTTCAACGATGTCATATTGTCTCCAATGTATTTAAATTGTTGAACTCTGCTCTGGTAGTAACTGATTCATATCGGTTTGATCAACTCGATAATTGGCGTAGCTCGGAGAAACTGAGAAAATCTTGTTAGTGTTTAATGAGTCAATGAAGTACGTATATACTCCATTAGGCCAATCAGTGACCTTAGGTCAGATAGAATGAGTTCAAGGTGCAGAACCCACACCTCTTTAGGCCAGGCCTCGGCAGAGTCTTAGCGGGAGTAGATACTGGTGGAAAATTAAATGTTGTAGTGCGCAGGTACGTTAGAGACCTTTTTTTCAACATCAGAGACCTTCATAATGTCATGGCATGCATTCGATATGCATTTTCAAATACAATATTAAGCGTGAATGTGTTTAAATAATTTATCAAATGAGTGTCCAAGTTTCAAAAATATGATAGCATTTTTTCTGAAGAACTGTCACTAAAAATAATGCATGATGGATGGAGTTGCAAATTTTTTAGAATGGGTATAAAATTTGATTGATTTAATTGAAGTTCAATTCGTTCCATCATTGCACAATCAGCTTCATTTGAACTTATCTTCAAAATAAAGAGAAGCATTTTTACTGTAATAATCTCATCATTAATTTTCAGGAGGTAATGTACATTATGTGTAGTGGAAATATGGGCCAACACTGAGTTAATGATTTAACAATTAATATACACATTCATTTGGACCTGCCGAGAACTAGATTTAGCTAAGTCTCTATTTTTGCAAATTTTCAAGATGTTAGCTTGCTATCTCTTTTCTGTTTTCACTATTCATTACAACGTAACATGTTTTCGCAAATAATGCAATTCCCATGAAGCAAAATACTCATTCCTTCAGGAATTTGTAATAATTCTTGACTAAGTACAAATATGTCGGAGTTATAGCGTCACTGAGACCAGGCCAGTGTTTTGTTTCAGAGCAACAACATAATTATTAAGCCTATAATACGAGATTCATCGTGGTGCATTGTGACACATTCTATGTGAACATCAACTTCGAAAGTTCAAGTATTCAAGTGATTTAGCTAAAAGTTCAAGTATTCAAGTGTTGTAGCTGAACGTTCAAGTATTCAAGTATTATAGTTGAACGTTCAAATATTCAAGTATTATAGCTGATCGTTCAAGTATTCAAGTATTTTAGCTGAACGTTCAAGTATTCGTGTTATAGCTGAACGTTAAACTATTCAAGAGTTTTAGCTGAACGTTCAAGTATTCAAGTGTTATAGCTGAACGTTCAAGTATTCAAGTGTTATAGCTGAACGTTCAATATTCAAGAGTTTTAGCTAAGCGTTCAAGTATTCAAGTGTTATAGCTGCACGTTCAAGTATTGTAGTATAATAGTTGAACGTTCAAATATTCAAGTGTTTTAGCAGAGAGAGGCGTAGTTTCAATTCATTTGGCTGCTTCAGTTTCTCCGCGGGGGGAGACAGAGATCTGAGCTTCAACGGTCGAGCCGTCGGCCGATTTGAGAGACACGCGAGTGCCAGCCTTGACTCGATCATGAGTTTTGAGGGCGCCAGTGAGGACCCACCTCGAAGTGGCAAAAAGCTGTGCGGGTTGACTTCATTCTTTGGTAAATTGATCGCGCCAAAAACTGCTCGCTTTGTCATCTTTTGGGCCGAGCTTGTCTGCCGCTGATCGGGGGCAAAAAAAGAATTATATCAAAAAATGTTGGCTACATGCGCGGCATCTCAGAACCCCGGTATGATAATCAGAGGTAAGTGATGAAAATTGCAGGGTCGGCTTATTGCGTTAGGATTCAAATTATTGGTCTCTGATTAGAGTTAACGGAGAGCAAACTCAACATGGATTTTTATTTTTTCATCTGTCAGAAAATTCGAGAGCGGGGGAAATTTTCTTTCTGTAGACCGGAAGTTAAAAATGTTCCATACGAAGAAATCACGAGAGCTTGAGTTTTTTAAAGCATGCGCATTTGTAAAACATTATACATTCACAAGCCATTCGGGAATTTTCTAGCTCTTAGTAAAAGAGTGAAAACTAGGGATGCTCTATAAAACTTTTTTGAACGTAAAATGAAATTGTAAAACGAAAATCCAATCGTAAAATCACTTTATGCAATCGTTCCCAGACAGGAAAATGATACACATATGGTATTATTCGCTACTGTCCCTGCTGGCGAGTTTAGTACAGCTGGTGGATTTTTGACTTAGATATTTCAATTTTGACGAAAAAACCCCAATTTTAAAACTGAAAATATCCCAATTTCGACATGGATATACCAACTTAAACTAGGACATTCCAATTTCGACTGGTATAATCCAATTCCGACAGGGATGTTGCAATTTCGATTACCATATTCCATTTTCGACTAGGGTACTCCAATTTCGTTTAGCATATCCTAATATCGTTTAATATCTCCCAATTTCGGTTAGGATACCCCAATTTTGGCTGCGAAATCTCAATTTCGACTAGAATATTTCAATCGTAACAAAAAAGTCTTTTCTTAGAGCAAAAATAATAATTCCAATCTCTCAATTACGAATGCAAATCAACACAACAACGAATGATGATTAATTTCACTCGATTGTACGCGTATGTTAGAGCAAAATTGATAACATCATGTTACATTAGTTCATTTTAGATGTTTAGCTTTGAATATTTTCTGGCATAGACAGCGAGTAAAAATTTAAAAAAAGCTCACATAAAATTTAAATGTTTCGCTCTATTTTGCGCTCAACTTTAATGGACTTAGTCAATTGTTCTCGCTGTCTAAAGTGAGCGTCGGCGAGGTCACTCAAGGAAAGCACAGCTCACTCGTGGGAGAACGAAAGCCTATTTCAGAAAATAGAAAAGCCAATTTCAGAAAAGCCAATTTCAGAAAAAAGCCAATTTCTCACTGGTGGGAGAACGAAAGCCTATTTCAGGAATACACGTAGTCCTACTTCTTACCTACACAGACTGACACGTCATCGATTTTTACACAAGCGAACTTAAATATCGTCGATTTTTAACCTCAAAGGCCAAAATGGCGTTAATTGTTACCTACGCATACTTTCTTGTCGTCGATTTTTACTCGCGCAAATTTAAATATCGACAATTTTTATTCACGCAAACCTGAATGTCGTTGATTTTTACGTGCTCTCGCTTGAATATCGTCGATTTTTATAAAAAAATCATTGATTTTAACCTACACAAATCTTAATATCGTCTATTTTACCTACACAAACCTTAATATCGTCTATTTCTACCTAATCAAACCTTAATATCGCCTATTTTTACCTTCACAAACCTTAATATCGTCTATTTTTACCTACACAAACCTTATTATTGTCTATTTTCACCTACACAAACCTTAATATCGTCTATTTTTACCTACACAGACCTAAATGTCGTCGATATCCTGCAAAAAATTTTAATACCAGTCTTGAGACACCATTTTACCTTGATCTGCTCAACAGAGTTGTGTGATATACATACCTTAGGAGTTTAAGCATAGCTTTTTCCCTCATCAATTTAACACGAATAATATCTCAGAATCCTCGCAGGAAGCATGAAGGATTTAAACAAATATGATCCCAGGTATTCAATTGCATTCAAATTTTGTCTAAACGAACGCTCAGTTTTCGAGAGTTTTTTTTTCTTCCCTTGACTCGAGGTGCAGAAAAACATGCGTTGAACATCACGTGTCAAGGCTCACGGCGCTCTGCGGCGGGGCTGCGGCGGGGCGGCGGTGGGGCGGCGGCAGGGCGGCGGCAGCGGTGATGGTTGTGGTGGTCCTTTCATCGCACCGTGAAGCAGAATTTTCATCAGTATGCCGTATAGGGATTTCACAATTCATTTTAGTATTTTTAGTTGCAGTGTTTATTTCGGGAGAGTAAATGAAATAAATGGTTTGTTAAAAGCGCACAAAAGTGATGTTGAAAAATGTTTTTGTAAAAGGTAAAAATGTGTGCGAAAAATACAGCTGAAGCGAATCTAAATCATTGAAGAATAATGAAACCAATAGAGATAAATGAAGCCAATGAGAGAGGGGGGGGGGGAAGAANAAGGTTGTCTTAGATGAAGATATTTATTCAGTGGCTAGACGTGCTAGGAAACGATAAGAAAATACTCAGAATTATGCTTCAACGATAAAATATCTAGGTAGCGTCGGTGTAAACACTCCGATATCTTTGTAAAATTTGCATTGGGCTCTCATTTTATGGTAGATGGAAATCGGTTACCCGTGATCAAAATTAGAACAGAAATTTACGAGACTGTGAGAACTATTTCCCAATTTCGCTCATGACGTATCAATTTAGTTGCATACGAAGATTCCCAATTTTCGCAATTTGACAATTTTCTTCGGTGTCCGTGGACCGTCACAAAAACGTCTTCTTAATTATTGCGGTCAGTGGTCTAATTTTCAACCAATTCATAATATAGGAGAACGAAGCTTCAATCCTCAAGATACGCGTCTGTTCTCTTTCTAATAAAACAGCATGATTTTGAAGGAAAATGAAATAATTTGAGGGAGGTTGCGTGAATAACAAATTATTGACTTTTATCTTGACACTTGGGCACAGGTGCAGAAGTTCACCAGCAGAAGGGAAGGTGTAGTTTTCACACCTGAAATAAATACAAATTTGAATGGAAAACATGCTCAAAAATGGGTAGGCATTTTATGCGCAGGAAATTTGAAATCAAGAAACTCATTCAATCATGAGAACAGATTTGTGTTTTTTTGCTCCTTAAGCTAAGAAAAGACGAATAATGCGAGGGGAACTGGGATACTTGATTTTAAAACGCTTACGCCAAGCACTTTTCTTAACCGGAGTTTTTTATACTCTTCGATAAATATATTTTCCAGAAATCAAAGTGCCCGCTTTTGGTATTTTTCTCACTTTTTCAAACTGAACGGCCCCTAAATTCTCGAAGTCAAATTTTTTCTCGCAGTTTAGTACTTATAATTAACAGTGCAGATACTGCTTTAAGGTATTTGGATTAGATGTTTCGTTTGCTTGAACTGACTTCAATTACGCTCATTATACGTAGTTCACGATTTGCTGTACTTCGTGTCCAAGTATTTTGAGAAAAAATTCCATTAAATCCAAAAACGAGCTAACAACGCATCTAATTCCATGTGCAATTACATACGATATCGCATCTGTAAAATGATTTGAAACTGTAGCCTGATAAACTACGGCCTCTCAGAACCCCCAAGCGAGAAAATGATAGCCTATATAGCAACTATTTAATTACTAAAATGACGTGCATTCATATGTGGCCCAGAAGTAACTAACCCTTTTAATTAGGATATCATATTTGAATGCGATACTAAATAACTTGGTATCCTATTTACTCATCAATGCAAGGGTCAGTTTCTTCTAAGCCACCCTGTACATTTCTAGTCCCTGTCATCTGACGTTACAGTTTCTTGCGTTACGTCCTTTTTTAGTAATACTAAACCACCCGTAACCCGTTGGGTCATTGCTTTAAAAGTCATGTTCGAGCCTTTGATTATTCTTCTTTATTTTTTAAAAAAACATTCAAAGCCAAAGAAAATAGTTCAATTAGTTTAGTCCCCAAAGAACCGTAGCCAGGATACGGTGGGAAAACCTTGTTTAATTACTAAGAGATGAGTTTTGAGTTTCTGCCCTATGTTAGTACTGGAGAGTGTATACTGTTACAAACAAGCAAGATAACCAGCAAGCAAGCAAGGTGAACAGAGTTATAGTATTATATATATTATACAGTATGTCCCACAAAAAAACTGAACCTAGTATATTTTTCTCTGCATCAGTAATACCATCATAAGAATACCATAAGCATTTAATTTCTGTCAAAATAATCCTTTAAAAAGAGGGTTCGGTTTTTCTGCAGGACATATTGTATATGTATGCATTAGCGTCCACTGCAAGGATATGTTGCTCTTGTTCAACACCCCGAAGCTTACTGGCCGTCAGTGAGTCTAATTCTCAGGATAAAAAGAAGAATCAAATTCAACACGATCGTGATACAAAATGAACGCCAGGAGTTATAAAAAATTAATCATTTGTGTTCTTAAATAGAAGTAAACTATTTAGACGAGATTTCATGAAAACGCTTTCATGAAAAGGATACGGCACTCAAAACGAAAACAAAATTCAAAATTCAAAATCAACTAAAAAACACGGCAAGTTAATACAAACCAACGCAAATCTGATAGCATCGCCCAGCATCAGCGCAAAACATGGTCATCTCGATCATCAAATCCTAATCTGGGTCAAACTTTTAAAGCAAAATCTCTTTTTGTCCCATGCCCTTCAAGAACAATCTGTTCATATTGACAAGGTCCCACTTTTTTTTTCGCTAATGGCGAGAGTTAAAGTATTTCTAAAGTATAGTTCTTCCCATACTCGTCGCGCTGAAATTTCTTCAAGTATGTTTGTCGTGTTGTATCACTAGCAACACCTGTAAAAATAACTTGTTCTCCAGATGGCATTCAGACCCACACCACTCGAGAAAGTTTCAGTATAAACTTGAAGCCTACGCTATTTTTTTAGTGCCCGGAAATGCGAAATGACAAGCGCTCTTTTACACCGTCCTGAGGTTTATTTTCTAACCCAAACTCCAGTGCCGATAATTACATTTTATTTTCTCCCCGTTTAAAAATCCTACTTGATTTCTGAACGGGAATTTACAGCACATACTCGTACCTGAGGTGTGTGCTCTAAGGCATGGATGCAGGCTGACAGGCTGACAGGACGACAGACTGGCAGGACCGAAAGCTGGCAGAACGACAGGCTGGTAGGCCAGCAGGCTAGCAGGGCCGCAGGCTGGCAGGATGGCAGGGCAGCAGGCTGACAGGGCGGTAGGCTGGCAGGGCAGCAGGCTGACAGGGCGGTAGGCTGGCAGGGCAGCAGGCTGGCAGGACCGCAGGCTGGCAGGGCAGCAGGCTGGCAGGACCGCAGGCTGGCAGGCCAGCAGGCTGACATTAACCAAGTACATCTAGGCTGCCGCGGGCAGCGACCATCTCGTTCCCCGTGTTTTTATTTCTCCTAGTTATTTCCTCAAGACAATGCTGAAATATTGAAAAAAATTGTATTCCTTTTCTCCCTCACAGGAAAGAGTTAGCGTGACGTCAAACGCACGGCAGACGGTTCTCAAATGCATCGTTCTTTTACGACTGCTTGTGTATAACAGATTACTACTCAATTTTTCTCCACGACCAATCACGTACGTGGCTTAGTTTCTATTTCGTCATTTGTGTAAGATTTATATTTACCAGATATAACTGTTATTTTCACGGGGAACTGCCACTACTTTGAGGTTTGCACACGTCACCTACCTACACATGAGGTGTTATTTTTTTGTTTTTGTCGTGTGGAATTTTACTGGTACAATCGAAATATTTTTTGAGATATTTTGAGATATCTTGAGATATTTCGAGATATTTTTTGAAATATGTTGACATATATCGAGATATTTAGATATATTTCGAGATATTGCGAGAAATTTAGGGTGTATTCTTCATTTATGCAAAATCTGAAGGCTCGTGGAGGCTAATTTAGATAAAACTTGAAGAAATTTCAAATCATGTTACTGCACGTAATTGTAGTTGTATAATGATTAATCAGCAGGATACTGTGACATGTCTGACCTCAGACTTTGAACATGCAAAGAAAAATACGTTATTACAGATTGGGCAGGATTCAAAAATGAAAAATCGCTACGCGGTCAAGGTGGACTGCATTTATTTATTCAAGATATTTATCTCATTTATTAATTGTCAACATTGTATCCAAATCATTCTTCGACCATCGGGGGCGACACATATGTGATATGACACAACGTCTTTTCTCCCTTCGTACGGAAACAGACACTCAGACTTTGGCATCGTGTCATAAAATACAATCCGCGTCCGAAAACCTATTCAAGGCAGTGTGAAATGGTAATATAGTAAAATCGGAGGATAAAGGAGGTTTCACGACTCAGAAAAATGAGTCACTGCTGATGTCTTCAAAATCGTTATTCCGGAGCAAATTACAGTACATCATTTTATGTCATATACTTGCATGGGAATTATTTTATGTCGCACAGCTCAATCATTATTTGTTATTCAATCGATTGTATACCTGGCGCTAAAAAATGTTTTGGATAATTTTCACGGCCCTGAAATGTCGTTTCTTTTTTCATGCGTATGTCTAGCAGTAATACTAATTGAAATGAAGGATCACACGATACTTCTCCGTTCAGTGTTTAGTTGAATGAAAATTTTAGGTTGAAAATATTATTCTCAATGCCATAAAAAAATAGAAAAAATGTGTAAGGGTGGACGTAGAAAACGATGTCTAACCTACACAAGAACGACGTGTTTTGTACTTCTCGAGTTGAACCTTGTAAAGCTGTCGACGTCGCAGAGTTCTAGAAGTTTTTTCCAGCTACCAGATGCACCGCACGACCGCCAGTGGAGGGGGTCGGCAGTACCCACCCGCCTGACAGACGACTTTTTTGAACGTTTCTTTTTTCTTGAGAACAAGCGACCTGCGTTCAAAGTCAGCTTTGACCTTCACCTCGAACGCGCCACAAGCCACCTCGCCCCATCCAAAAATACAAGACACAAATGTCTCCAGTTCCATAAACATGGGTTGTGCTCTTGCTCAACCGCATGCACATTTCTACGATAAAGACCCGACAGATCAAACAAACTTGGTAGCTAAGTTTGAACTGATAGCATGAGTGAGTTTTTTTCTGCAGAACCTAGAAACTTTTCAAGAAGTAAATTTCTCTGCAGTCCTTTAGCGATGAGTAGTTTTGAATAGTATCTTTTCAAGTAAGATATTGATTCAAACTCTCATTTCAACATGAAAAATTAAAGGTTTAGTACGGCGCGTTGGTCGAGGTGTCATTTTAATTGTCAAGCATTGAAGTTTTGGAGCAATGCAGAAGATGAATTTTTTCAAACAGATCTCGGCAGTTTCACCAGAGCAAACTGAGGGGCACTTCTACAGCAGTGCCAAGTTTTCTAAATGGTCAAAAATTATTTCAGCGTTTAGCTTTATCGTTTGTAATTTTGTTGTAACTCATGCGTAATCCTGCCATGAGTTAATGCAAAATACACATTCATTCAAATTTAAGTTACGTGCTGATGAGATAGTAGAGAATGGGTCAAGACAGTTAGGTCTCATGAATAAAGTCATGCTTGTATGATCCCATGGTGAGTTGATGACTCACTTTCACTTCATATATGTTCATACAGATTTTCTGGAGCACGTGATGAGTCCTACATGAGTATTTACAGGACGTGTGTTCTCGTTCTTGCTTCGTATCATATTTTTGGATGAATTCCTCAGGGCAAGCGTGGCGAGTAGCATTTGACTAGGGATTCTCAATACATGTACAGTAGGTTTGACGCTCTTATTTGAAGCACCATCTGGTTTGTGTTGAAAAATTTTAACAAGAGCACACATTTCGAAAACCTGAAATCGAAAATTTTGAGCACGAATCTAATTTTGCGTAGAATATGCACGTCCTATTTCGAAGAGTTCCTCGATTGACGACTGACGACGTCGCTGAATAATTTTTTTACACCCTTAACCTCGTGAAAGACTCCCCATTTTCGTCGCGTGTGGGGATTTCTCTCACTATCATCTCAGAATGCCATCTCTACCGTTATTCCTAGTGACAGTAAATGCAATCCACATGCATGGGGATTTGGTTCCACGTCTACTGAATTTATTTCAAATTCAGCATTGAATCAATTGTTGCTCCTTTTGTCAGTTGATTTCGGAGCGACTGTAAACACCTCCCACCTTCGTTGCAAATAAAACACATAGGTGATCGTTCTAGAATTCTAGAAAAAATGAAGGTAAAAATAACACAACTTTATTCAACCTTAAATTCTTTTGAGCTTGATCGAGTAGCATAACGTACACTTTCGTAATAAAGAGGCACCGTTTAGATTCAATAAAAAGTTTGTTAATAATAATTATTAATAATAATATTAATAATAATTAATAATGATAATTAATATGAACAATTAATAATAATATGAAGGAACCTGAGCAGTTCCTTCATCTTACCACGAGTAGAATGCAGACATTTCAATTTATGTGTTCCTCTGTTTTTTTTGTTTCGAATGTACATCGTATAACTGTCAATACAATTTTTTGACACGAATGTTGTATGTCATTGATGACTAGTATGACGGATGCAGACCTATATTCAATACAGACTTTCAAAGCGAAAGCCATCTTTCTTTTTTGCTTTGGGTGAAAGCTGAATTCAACACAATGTAGCTAGCTGAATTCTACACAAGCTGAATTCCGTACAAGAAGGAAGCTGAATCTGAAATAAACTGAATTGTATACAATCGAGCTGAATTCTGCACAAGCGAACAGAATTCGACATATACAAGCTGAATTCTATACATGATGTGTATTGGCTTCAGTATCGTCGGGTTTTGGCTTCAGCATCGTTCGGTATTGGCTTCAGCATCGTCGGGCATTGGCTTCAGCATCATCGGGTATTGGCTTCAGCATCATCGGATATTGAATTCAGCGTCATCCGGTATTGACTTCAGCATCGTTGGATATTGGCTTCAGCATCGTCGGGTATTGGCTTCAGCATCATCAGGTATTGGCTTCATCATCGTCGGGTATTGGCTTCAGCATCATCGGGTATTGGCTTCAGTATCATCGGGTATTGGCTTCAGCATGATTAGGTGTCAGCTGAAACCAGACCTGATTTTCTTAATATCACATCAATGAAACCCAGCGACGTGCCATGCAAAGCTGACCAATCTTGTAGCGATCCCTGTTTATGTGAGGGTTTTTATTTTTCATTTTTATGCTGTGATCTTGGTGAATTGGAACATGCTGTCATTTTGAACAGTTAGATGTAGTTTAACCTACGCTTGGAATGAACTGCAAGCTGAAAAAAAGTATTTCGCTTGTCTGAAATATTTTTCCCTGCAACCCTTCTTAAAAAATACATCGAAATTTAAATCAGCCTATGAAACGCTTTTCTACTGGCGAAAGTAACATCACCCAACATTTCTTACATAAAACTTCGAAATTTCTGTTCGCCAAAAGTGAGCCATTCTGTTGGGGAAAGGAACTTTCCCTAGTGACTTTTATGTCCCCTTACAATTTTCCCAACCTAAAAAAAGAACTGGCGGACGCAAAAAAAACGATTCTGATCCAATGCATCAAGGATCAATCAATGCTAAGTGGTGTTCAGAATTAGCGCTGATCACTTTTCGTAGTAGAAAAATCGACAAACTTAATTCGAATTTCACGATATAACGTCGAGTGAATCATGAAAACAGCATGGCACATTGGAACCGCTTCATTTGTTCTCACGGAGACTTATAAAAAATAATCATATCGCCCGAAAAACGCGTGTCTCGAAAGCGAAATTTTCCTTCGCGACGTCCCACATCCGCTTCAGTTCAGCACGCTTAGAAGGGACGCAGATATCGAGCAGAGAATAGCGTGTTTCTGAACAGCGGAATGGTGAAAGAGACGATAAAATAAAGTTCTAGAGAGCGGAATGCTAAAAGAGAAGACTAAAAAATGCTGCGCGCGAAGTCCGAGTGACCCCAGAGTGCACAGCAGGGCGCAGTCAGCAGCTCCACGTTCCTATCATTAATTTTTATCTGGTAAATGTCACTTCGAGGGCCGTCAAGCATCTGGGCCGGCGCTGCTAGGACTACTTTTGGCACTCCTAGAATGCAGGTCTCGTGCGCCTCCCCCCCTCAACATCATGGGCTGACACTCCCTCAACCCCAGAGTCTGGTACCCCTTCAAACCCAGGGGTTGGTGCCCTCTCACCCCCAGAGTTTGATCTCCCATCTCCAAAGGGTTGGTACCCTCACAACCCAAGAGGCTAGATGCCCCTCAACCTCAGCGGCTGTTTCATTCTTAACCCCAAAGGCTGTTACCCTATCAATCCCAGGGACTGTTACGCCTTCAAATCCAGGGTCTACTACCTCCTCAACCCCAGGGGCTGTTACTCCCTTAACCCCAGGTTCTGTTGCCCCTTCCACCCCACGGGCTGTTGCTTGTTCAACCCCATGGGCTGCTAACTCCTTAACCCCAGAATCTGCTGCCCCCTCAACCAAAGGGAGGGGCTGTTGCCCCTCAACATGAGATAGTGGTACTTTTCTTTGGAACCCTCTCAAACCCTGGGCCTGGTACCCCTCAAACCCAG
>VOMN01125948.1:0-15009 GCA_014899125.1 Orchestia grillus
TGCAACCTGAGGCGACGGAGCCAGCAGAATACTCAACGTCGTGGCAGTAACTTTTAGAAATTTTTCATTGTTGAAATTGAGGGCAGAGCTCATCTTTCTTCATAATAATAGAGGCTATTTTATGCTAGTAGGGCTTACTGGTCAAAAATTTTCTGTATTTCACGTATTGAATAGAATCTTATCAAATACCTAGATGAGGTACTTCACAGAAGCACTCCGGAGAGTTTGGCTATTTTCATGAACTGAGAGAATTGCGAATCATAACTGAACTGAAAATTGTGTAAAACGTTATTTTGAAATTTCGAAATATTTTATCAAATTAATCAGGAACCTGCGACCCATGTCAATGGCTAAAGATTAACTAACAAAAAAATAAAAATAACTGCTATAAAGAATAACGGACTCCCACCTACAGGCCAAGCATTTTAGCGAGCGGCGTTTTGTGCATGCGCGGTAATATACCCTTAGCGTTGAAAAAAAAAAATCTCCTAAACTTTCTATTCAAGCTCCAACATTCGCAGATAAATCAGCAATTTTATTAGGAATCTACCTCGGCCGTTTTATACGTAAGACTTTGTGCTCACCCAAGCCGGGCGCGACAGCGAGGTGCAGCTATGGACAAAGCACGAGTCACATCCTTCAGCGCCAGCGACACGACTTAAATTCTGTTTCAGAGATTCCCTCTTATTAATTTCAGCCACGATGATGATCCGACATGCGGTCGCTTGCCTCACTACGGGCGACGACAGCGAGTCCTGGAAATGATATATAATGATAAAATGATATATAATGTCGTGAGGGGCGCCATGTAATTCTACGGGAAGTCGTTGCCGTGATTTATATGCATAATTGCTATTGTCTTATAATTTACGATTGAAATTATTCAGCGCGGATTTTGATTGTGGTATGGAAGGCACCGCGAAAAAGAAGGGACAGATCACGCTAAAGGAAAGAAATGTCCTCGCAGGCATGAATTTCTTGAATTGGTTTTACTTCTTTTGCGAAGGTGTATAGAATATTTTTGTGAAGATGATTGCACTACGATGTTAGCTAAAGAGTTAATGTTTCGAGTTAATGGAACAGAATATATTTGACACAGTTAGGTATGTTGTTCCCTACTGGCAAATAAACAGTAAATTTTCTTCTTACTAGATCATTCGTAGTGTTTACTGGAACAGTGCGCTCTTTAGCTAATTTAGAAGCTTTTCAAATCCAGGTAATAATTTCCGGTGAATTTTTTGGTTTGTCAGGTTGTCAATACGATGATATTTTCCCTCTAAGAATCTTTCAGGAAGCTTTGTAACTTAAAAGACAATCGCATGGCTCTTTAATGTTTGAAATTTTACACGAGAAATGTTAGGTCACATCGCTGATATTTGCCTGCTACGTGCTCCGAGTTTAGCATAATGTAATTGAGCGATTAATTGAACGTATTCTGAACGCCATTATTGGCCTCCGAGAAATTCCTCCATCTTTTCATTTGCTGCGCGGCAATGGAATGCAAAAATTTCACCTTTTGTCCCACATTCTTGGAAATTTGTTAAGAACACTGAGAAGTTTCACGGGTGTAGAAAACGTGTCACTGATTTCTTCGGCGAAAGCAAATCAAAGTGCACGCATATATAGTGTTCAGAGACTTTACGCTTTAAAATTTAGCTTTCGAGTAAAAAACGCTCACGCGGACAGCAAAATGCAAACATCTCTCACGCGCTTCTAATTTCGTCCAAAACACACCAGAAAATACCAAACGGTTCATTCTCGTGAAAATTTAATTCATTCCTGATAAAAATTTTTGGCAGAACTCGAATTGCACGAAAAACTGGGAGTGGTGGCACCTCGATAATTTCTCTCCACTTTATCACCAGAAAAAATCCAAGTCGATTTATAAAGGCTCCCGATACCCTTCTGAGGGTCAATGTTACGCCCAGACTTCGATATATCGGAAAGCCATTGTCTTTTTTGCAAGTTTGTGGAGGATCGGGAGAGGCTTGCGTTGACGATGGACAACGTGCAATAATGATTATATAAAAATATCGATAGGCGCCATAAACAGGCGCCACTTCGCACAATATCACTCCCGCTCACCGGTGCGGAACAGAAACATGCTCTTCCGGAAACGCTTCACACTGATTCATGGAGGAATAATGTTCACATGGTGAGCTTGGTGAGAGTATCGCGTATACATGAAATAAATAAGAAATTGGTGTGCGTTTCTTGTGATTGAGAGGTCGGTGACTTGTAGATTACGTTGACTGGAGGAGATGTGACTGATAGGTTGTTGAGGATTTATTCATGACGAGTTTACGGAGTACTCGTAGATTGCATATAATTAGGTCACAGTATGGTAGATTAATGACTGGTATGTCAATGAATTGTAGATCGGTAACGCAATAAATTCTACAGCAAACTGCCTATCAGAAGCTCTAGTCCACTTTGCGGAAGCTGCTTCGAATGCAAAGCCTTTTCTCGTCCGGTTGCTGAACATGAGGATTAGCTAGGAAGAAGTACAGCATCACACAGAAAAACAATAACTTTTCGAAAAAAGTAGAAAANGCGCATTTCAAAAGTTTCCTTTTTTCTGCCACTGCGTACTTTTATGCTCCCCATTTATGTAGCTGACGTTGTCTTTTCAACCTTCGGACACGATTATGCCAATGCACAGGAGCGAACTCGTTGGGAGAGCGAATTTATGGAGAATTGTATTCCTTTGGGATGAGAGTGAAGCATAATTTCACAAAATTAAGCTGAAAACTTCCTTCGCCTGCTTCCTAATATAGAGCATTGAATCTATGAAGACTTGACCCGATTGCATTAAACTTTCTCGATGGTTTCGGTATCCCTATACCTACATAGGTCTTAGGATTATCTCTGTCAGAAGCCTGCTTAAATATTCATAAATCTTTAATTTAGAGTTAGAAAAATAGTTCTTTATGGGCTTGGGCCAAACTGGGGCTACGGAAGGAACGGTGATACGACTAAAAATAAGGTAATTTGAAACTACGTAAAAGACACCCTCCCACCCCCCTCCCTCCCGATTTTCGGCTCAAAATATTCTGACTTTGGCGTTTTCGACGAGTTCAATTTGCTGCTGCAAGTGAAGTGTTTCAATTTTTATTCGAGCAAAATGAAATATACGTAACTTCTTCTCAAAACGTGCTTGCATCAGCATGGAACTCAATCATCAATTGAGAAATGCAACGGTACGCAAACGATAAATTTCCAGGATGTGTGAGAAGCCACCGCCGATGCAAAACAGCAAAAATTCGAAGTTTTTATGCCTGTTCCGGCATGCGTCAGCCCCAAATTGTGACGGAAGAGCCATGGCGTCTGAGCTCACGGCTCTCTAGAGCTGGGATCCTCTAGGCACGCACTATCACTCTCGCCATAGTTCATGTAGGTAAGTTACACCGCTACCAATAAGCGCACGCTGCAACCTCTACCGTCATCTCGAAGCTGTCTCGGCGCACGACTTTCGAGAACAGCTCAGTTACGGAGCTCTACCATCGCTTGCATGAGGAGCCATTTGTTAAAGGTAATGTTGGGCTTAGTAAGAGTCTTATCGTAAGGAAATACGGGCCATCAGTAACGCCGAGTACCTCCAATTAACATGTGTACGTCTTTGAGCTAACTTTTATGCATTGAAAGTGATGAGTAGTCGGTGGCTACAGCGAAGTGATCGGAGTTCATAGAATCGAAAAGTCCAATAATTGGGCATAATGAAGGCCTCTTATGGGAAACGATGTTGCACGATGACCCCAAATTCCTTCTTGAAAATCAAAGATGCATGACGTCAATTGCATTTCTCCGCTGCCGAAGCTCGCTTTATAGTGAATTAATTCTGGTAAAAAGTTGTTATCCGAAAGGGCCAACGGAGCGTGAGTGAAGCGAGCAATAATGTTTAAGAACTTCGCATAAAAGTATCGTTGCTGGCAGGGCAGCCGCGAATTTTGACTCTCCAATGCCTAATGATGATATCCTCTTTGATGGATGGAAAGGACTTAACCACAGACTTTGGAAAGATCAAGTCGAGTCCAAATTACTGCCAATGCCCTATAAATTTCGAAGGTACCTGAATAAAAATAATCTTACCGAGAGAACGCTCGTTTTATGAGACAATAAATTTCTAGGCTTTTTGACCAATACGAACTTTAGGGACCTGGTGAAATGGAGAAGCTTTCCTGCTTAGCGACTTTCAGCATCCACTGCTATGCTCTACATAAAACCCCAACCGGATATCTGCTATATTTTTTCAATAAAATAGGACGGCTCTAATATGCACGCAGTCTTGCGTGGCTCGCTGCTGTGAGACAATGACGAAAAGAAAAGCTGTTGAAGAAAAGGCGTTGAAGGAGCCTTTTCTTATCCTAAAACAAAAAACATTCATGAACTTCACCGCATTTCCAACTCGTCTGATACGAAGGTTAGTTCTGCACTGTCAGTCGCAAAGGAGAGAAGAAAAACCTTAATATTTCTATCATGGGTTTCCTACGAAGATTTCAGAGCAAGATTTCAACATAGTTGAACACTCGATAGAACTTGGTTCCACACCTCTCCGTATCACTTTGGATGGCTATACATGATGCTCAAATGACAAGCGTTCTACACCTGCATTCTGATAATATATAATCCATGTGAGTTAACGCTTAGCGAGTTGAAGATCGCTAAATTCCAGAAAAATTTAGTATAGTTCCTACAAAATATCTTTTTTCATGCTGAAAGTTGTTCTATTGTATGTATATCAGGATGTGCTGGAGTACATTCCCATGTTAGTCATACTCATACATACTAAAAGTATTAACTGACAATTTACTGCAACGTTCGTAAGCTCGAATAAATGGTTGTAGTTTCAAACTTGTTAGGGCAAGTTAAGAATGGCAGGATCATAATTTCAATTTCGAAGCTAGGTTGTAGCTTACAACCACAGCTTTGCCTATTAGATATTAGCTAGGTTTGTTATCTATTAATTCATTAATTTTATACATGTAAATTATACGAACCTGTAACTGAATCGAAAATCGTGATGTCCATTATACTGTAATTTGAAAACCACATGCGAGTACCTGTAGCATAAACAAATCCAAAATCGTGACGTTCAGTACATTGTAATTTAGAAATTTATTCGTCTTGTAATTGGTGCTTGTCTGAACCAAAGTGTTCTCTTTCGGAAGGCGGCTGCTCTTGATGTTTAAAAAAGTTCCTACGGAGTCCGACGGGGAACTAAAATGAGATTGCGCTGGTGCAAAAAACTATTCACTAGAGTTATTCAAGAAGCCCATAATAAAAAATTGCCTACTTGATTTAGATTTACTGACGTCACCTCTTATTCTCCCAGAGTCTATTGTAGAACACACCTGAAGCAGTCGTCTGCCTGTGCTGCCGTTCACGCAGCCTTTTATCCACGTATTTGCAATCAAACCGGAGCTCAGCTTGAGGTTAGGGAAATTTTTCAGACAAAGCGTAGATCCATTCAGGGTGGAAAGAGCTCACAATCCCCAGCGTCTGCACATACGGCAATACCAAAGAAAGACAATTAGTGTAGTCGCGGCACGCTCTATTCTCTCATGTAAAGCCAATGAAATCCATGACAATGGTTCCTAATATTGACCCACCTAATGGTAATGTATTCCCAAAGGCATTCTGGCAGTTGACTCTGCTCTCTGAACTTCACAAGTTTGGGTTTGTATAACACTTAAGGCATTCAAAGTCTATAGAGCGCGAGAATTTTTTTAACTTTCGCCTGCACGAACTTTGTTGGCAAACGAAGGCGGTACCTAGATAAGCTCTGCCAAGTGTCTTCTCATACTGGTGCATTAGTTCCATAATTTTATTCGAAATCTTAAGCAAGGGTTTTCAAGAAGTTTATGCACTCAGAAACCAAAATTGTGGGATTTTTCCTTTTAAAATTCGCTAAATCTAAGCCCCGCAAAAACTTTTGCGATACGATACTGGTGACAATAAATAGCTCAGCAAGGGTTGGGGATCTCGTTCATCTTGCGCTTTACGGTTTGATTTTATGACTATGATGACTAGGCAAAAGTGCTTATATCAAAGTCACTAGTCAAGAGCAGTCAACTTTTAAATTTCAATTTTCTTGTAACGTTTTTTATTTCAAACTTCAATTAGCTGAAGCCCATAGAGTATAAATATGAGACAACTGACGCAGCTGTATTTCTAATTTTGGTGGTCGGAGAGTTTAATTTCTGGGTATGTTTACGTCCAGTTTCTAATGCTTGTGCTCGTACAAGAAGATGCATTTGGCACGTTGTGCTCGAACGGATTTTTTAAGGATAGTAAAGTAAAACAATCTCAACCGTTCAAATTCCTTAAAAAATCATGGTTGCGAAAGTGACGCTCAAACATTCAAGCAATAAAGTTTACATCCGCTTCATCATCACAGTTTTAAAGTCTTCCTCTTGAAGTGGTAGGACCTACTTTCATTTCACCTATGAAAGCTGACACACGCAAGAGAGCAAAAAGCGGCCAGAAATTTGAGAGCTTGCTGCGCTCGAGTCTCCTTATTTTGACGACACGTCGGCCTCCCGCTGTCCACACGCGCAGGCCTCGGATCTGCGCCTCCGACCGCCACGCTCGATTTGGGGGCCCTAGACCGGACACGGGGATTTTTAAAGGAACGCTCTGAATTTTTGAGTGCTGAGCGAATAGAAAAAGTTACAAACGTTAGTTGACCGGGAATTAAGTATGGATAGCAGCTTACAGCGGCAGAATTGATTTAAACGATTCGTGGATTAATACCAGACTTCACTAACGAAACCATAAGGTTGCGCACAAAGCAGCATATTCGCTTCGGCAGGATGTGTGTTGTGCCGACGTTCAATGTGAGGGCGGCTGGCTGCTTTCGGACTAGAAATGAACAGTCTTTCTCTATAATGAGACCCAGACTCTTCAACTTTCTGCCTAAAAATCTGAGAGAATTCGATAGTTCCCCGGACGTCTTCAAGACGAAACTGAATAACTTTCTACAAGCTATCCCTATTAGGTCTCCCTTGCCTCGCTATTTTCAAACGGCCTCCATTCAACAGCTCGCGGATCTGCGAAGGCACACCCTATACAGAAAGCGGCGGCACTAGTGTGGCCTCGGCGTGACGGCCGAAATATCTCTAAGTACATCCAAGTACATTGTAGGTTTTTTATCGATAGCGTGTTGGTACAGGGAAAAATATTTTCAATTATTGTTACAAATCAAATTATCAATGTATATTTAAGAATTTCCTTGTGTGTTGTGCAACAATGTTTTACTATAAAACAACAAAATCAAGCTGCAGTAAATAGAGAGAATCATGTTTTTTCGCATAGTTAACTGGCAGTCAGCTGCATCATTAAGTATGCATAGGAGGAGTCCGTTCAATCTACTCTTGGGTGAAATGAGCCAAATCAAACCACACCACCAATCAATCACCAGAGGTCAGAAGCCAATGCATAGTGCGTGAGAGGCACCGCTCCTCTGGGTCCGCTTAGTTTTAATAAAAAAAACGGATATTGAGCTTTGGGATTGCGGCAAAGATTTTCGTACGAGACTTCGTCACGACGGCCCTCCCGGAGCGACGCTGACTTTCTGTTCCGATCTTGAAGAAAGAATTAGATTTTGCTCAAACCGTCGCAATACGATACCGTCGATAGAGACTTTTACTTTTCTTTATATGGAAATGCAGAGGGAGTATGCATAGGTATTAATTCACGCTGCATATGGTCAAATGAAAACCTTCCACTCATGATTCAATAAAAAAGTGCTACTTCTGACCGGCTTCCCACAAAACATACATTTCTGAAATGTGATTTTTTACCTATCCAATTAATGATTGATAAAATTAAACAGATTATTCAAAATTTAGAACGCATGTGATACCGACGTGGCTGTCATATTTTTGCAGAGTGATGAAGAAAAAAGGAATTCCTAAGAATGTATTTTGAAAGTATTAAGAATATTTACGATGATATGCACTAAATCTCAAATGAGCTCATTACTTTTTTCTTAGGGTTGAAATTTCTTTCTCTCGGAAGCGTAAGTTTTAAACGCGCTTCGTCAGCCTTGAATAGAGGGTAAAATTCAATTTAGAAGTTAAATTGACTTGTAAATTTGTTCTTGCCAGAGAAAACAGATGGGAATTTTCCAGCATTGAATCTGCTTAAGCTACTTAGATAAGATCAGTTACACAAATATGATCAAGTGACATAGATGAGATCAAGTTACATAGATATGATCAGGTTACATAGATAAGGTCAAAGTACATAGATACGATCAAGTTACACAGATAAGATCAAGTTACATAAACAAGATCAAGTTACATCGACAAGATCAGTTACAAAATATGATCAAGTGACATAGACGAGGTCAAGTTACATGGATAAGATCGTCACATTAACAAGATCAATTTACATTGATATGATCAGTTACATAGATAAGATCAAGTGACATGCATATTGACCATGTAACTAAATAATACAGTAAGTAGGTTGTATACTGACTGATTTCGAATGAGCCAAATGGAAATTATTTGAGCTAGATGTGAGAAAAATAAATCAGCCCATCATCTCATGCTTAATTTAACATTTTCGCTATCACAACCGTGATGCATTGCTTTTGGCATCACTTCAATTGATGGTCCTAACTATAGACGTATTCAGAATCTGCAAAACTATTCATGGGGAAAGGCATGAACTTAAGCACGCACACCACCTTCTTTTAGCCTTTGTTCGTCCTCAGGAAGCCAAACTATAGCTAGGAAAGCTAGACAAAGAGACCGTAATCACGACGCATTCCTACAGAGACGGACTCAACCAAAGCCTTTAATGACGAGAGGAAATCTGCGTCTGCTTCGACACTTCCAACAAGGGAAGAGGAACAGTTTAACTGATCCTAATTTCTGAATTGTGCTCCAGCCTCACACCTTGCGAGGTTTATGCAGATTTCTCATGTCTTTCTCATTTCACAATGTCTTTCTCATGCCGAAAAGGTTAGAGTGAGTCCTCTGCGACATCGCATATGATTGGGAAAATGTAGTCAGAAACTAAAAGCAGCGTCTTATTCTTTCCAGGTCGAGAGTGGATATACTTACGCTCACAAGTATTGACGCAAAAAAGTTTTTTATCGCACACGCCACATACCTGAACAGGTGTGCTCACCGGTGTGGTTTTTTCGTTCAGTAGGGAAATAAAACTGAACCAGGCTTCAAGTTTCCTATTCTGGGAACGGGAAAATACTGGAAAAATTGTTCTGTTTCTCGTTATTTCCCTTTATTTCCTTTATACGACGCTCAGGGAATGCCTGGGGCACGCCGATGCGAAGAAACTCGACATATGAATGAACATAACGCATCTATCACGCTTGCATTCACGTAAATCATGATGAAAATGCCGTGTATCAAGTTGCCGAACGGGAAAATTCCGAGATTTGAGTCATAGATCATCGTCGGTATTATTTATGACGACTTTCACAGGTGTGTAATGTTGAGCATTATGCAGGGAGGGCCTATTTAGCAAAGTCGGCCCCTACTCATAATCGCTTTCATCTTGGCTATCTCCAATTCAATTAGGTATGACCATTGATTACAAGGAGGGGAGGGTACGCCGACTCGTAACCGCATACCCCGCTATCTTCCAGTGGCGGGTCTTCAGTTTCGATAGGAGAACCTGCAAGTCAAGAAGGCTTTTATCTCACGACCCATCTGACGGTCTGGAGTAACCTCAAAGCTAATGATGATATGGGCTTTGCCGAGCCTCCTCTTCAAAACGTAATAGGCTCATTAAACGTTTTGATTCGATTTGTGCAATACACCTTCGTGCCCTGACCCACGTGACTCTGGTCTGGTAAGTCCTTCAGACTTGTGCTGAGAGTTATGTCCCTATAGAGCTCTAACTCGTTGGTACGGGACTTTTTAATTAAGGATCTCAAGTAATTATTTCTTGATTCTTCTAGTTTTTCATTGTGGCCTCTGAATTCTACAGGGGCCGTTTACTGTCGGTTCAACCTGGGCTGTACTCGAAGGATAAACGTTTTTCTAAAAACTTAAGGCTTCAAGAAAAATACTAGGGTTTAACGTCCATTTTGAACACGGTAAAAATTCGCTGAGAAAGAGACCGTAACTCTGACTATAGATGCATTAAAATATAAACTTTCAAATCTGATGCATGCAGTGTATGTAATCGATAGAGACGACTCACACTGCAGGTTTGCTGCAGCTATCACAGATAGAAAAGGGGAGAATTCCATGGGACGGCATTTCACATCACGTCTTGATTTGGTGATTTCATGAGTAAAGGGACGATTCTGAGGAGTTGATCGAGTTCCAGCACGTTGCTGTACCCACACCATCAGTGTGGTGCAATACCCACTCCATCAGTGTGGTGCAGTACATACTACGTCAGTATACTGAGTCATTTCACTGTGCTGCTCAGTATTTCGTTGTACATCATGAAGGGCCGATCAGTTTATCTCAATTTACTTGAACATTTTTTCAGCATTGCTTCAATAGAACTTCAGTATTAATTTATTGTTACATCAGCATTCCTGCAGTATTACTGTATCATTGCTTCATCATTACTTCAGTATTATCATAGTATTACTTCATAATTACTTCACCATTACTTCATCAGTACTTCAACCGTAGTTCTGTGGCGCTTCCGCTTTACTTCAGCATCTCTTCAGCAATGCTTCAGTTGTACTTTAGCAATTCTCCAGTAATACCTAAGTAGTTCATCTGGGCTGCTCTGTAGTACTTAAGAAGCACTTCAGCAATACTTCAGCGTAACTTCAGCATTACTTCAGCATTACCTGAGTATAAATTCTACATTACTTTAATTGTATTTCAGTCGTGTTTCAGTATTGCTTCAGCGGTACTTCAGCATTACTTCAGTTGTGTTTCAGCAGTTATTCAGCATACTTCAGCCTTACTTCAGCATTCCATCAGCTCGCACGAGTGTGCCGCAATGTGCCCCTGTAGCAGTGTGCTCTGCCACTCATCGCTGAGTGACAGCTCGTGCGCGTCAAGTGGGCCCAAGTGGGCTCAGCTGAGTCCAAGTGTGCCAGAGTATGCCAGTGTGCCGGACTGTGCCAAAGTGAGCTGGAGTGTGCAAGAGTGTACCGGTGTACCGGAGTGTGCCAGAGTGTGCCGAAGTGTGCCAGAGTATGCTGGAGTGTGTCAAACTGTGTAGGAGTTCGTCAAAGTGTGCTAGCGTGTATTTTAGTGTGCCCAGGTGGGTCTGGAGCGTTGAGGCGACTCGGTGGGTCGACAACGCGCAGCAAAAGCGCTGGATATCAAACTCGCTGCTGCGTTTTCATTAGCCGGCGATTAACTGTTCATCCGGTGTGATTACGGCGCTCGTTTTGGGTTGCAAAAGCCGCCTTTATTGCCTCCCTGGCGAGCTCAGCGGGAAACTTGAAACTGCGCACCTGGACATGGAAGGGGCGCCGCTGGGAGGCCCCATCCCCCCCCGGGCGGCTGGATGCTGCTCCCACGCACCCGCCTCTTCAGTGCTGGAGTTGTCCGTGGGTGTTTGGCACCAATTTTGCCGGGTCCTGGAGACTCGGAATAGGCTTTCAGTGAGTCCTCTTAGGGATTTGAAATAGACTCTCAGTGAAGCCTCTTAAGGTTTTTAAGCAGGCTTTCAGTGAAGCCTCTTGAGGACGCGAAATAGGATTTCAGCGAGGGTTCTTGAGAACGTGAAATAGGCTTTCAGCGAGGCCTCTTCAGGACGCGAAATAGGCTTTCAGGCAGCAAAATAGGTGAACCAGACGAAAAGTCAAGTGCAATCTTCCCCCTGACAGGGAGCTAGATTGGTTCCAGCAAACAACCGTTTTATCTTATTCGCTTCTCATTACGCTGTGTTTACTTCTATGATAAAAAAATTCTGTGACATTCAATGTTCATTCTAGTTGTTACGGCACTGTACGGGAGGCGACCGTAGAGCGGTTATTTGCTGGAAGCGATTTAGCCCTCTATGCTGGCGAATAGTCTAGAGTACGTCGGGAATACTGTATTTTGACGAATATTGTACCTTGGAGAATATTGTACTTTGCAATAAATTGTACCTTGCGGAATATTGTACCTTGTAGAAACGCGTATCATGATGGATTTTGCACCTCGCAAAATCTTGTGCGCAGAATATTTTCAAAGGATGAGCATTGGGATATTAAAATATTTGAGGTACAGTTAATTGAGCATGGCTTAGTGTGGCTGGTACTCGAAGTTAAAAAGCCGGCGATGTCAGTAACACCTAGACAGGCGATGGCGGTAACATCTAGACAGACCATGCCAGTAACTTCTAGACTAACTATGACAGCATCATTTCAACAAACATTAACAGTAACATCTAGAGTTCTAAACAGACAAAGCAGGTGACAGATGGACTGACAATGACGTTAATATCTGTCAAACTATCGACGGACAGACAGAGGCCAGCTCGCTCACCAGACCGACATGGACACGTCAGCAACACGCTGTGCACGTAAGCTCCTCGCAGAAAATTCTCGCACGCGTTCACTTACGCTCGGTGACGCTATGCATGTTGATGGTCGCTTGCATGCATCGTTTGTGTGGCGAATTTGTATACATCGATGTAGGGATCGTGCTTTCCCGCCCACATGGTACAAAAGGTTTTTACAAATGACGTATAAAACCACGTGTCTTGCTGCACAGATCTCATTTTAGTTAACAACGTAGTTGTCGTTATTTCTCGAGGAAATAGTATCGACATTTAGGTAGGTTTTTTGTCTGGAAGAAATGCAAAATGAGCTCGTTATAAAAGCGTCCTTTTTTAGAGAGCTCGATTCAAGCCTTTACCCTTCAGCATAACATCTGTCATTCTTTACGACTTTCTCATGTATTTCTCTCATCATTTTTATTACTGCGAGATACTTTCTTCCGAATGTGTGCCTTCGGAAGCTATTTCATCCTATTGCCATTTTGCGCTGGACTTTCGTGGCTTATCAGTATCTTGAATGATGGTGTTGGGCTAAAAATCTTGTCTCATCGAAAGTTGCTTTTGCAATCCTGAGAAATCTACGCAGTCATTTTGAAATTTGACTTTCGTAATTACGAGTAAGCAACTAAATTTGTCCAGAATAATAACGAATCGTTGCAGTGAGTTAGTGGCCAATCGCAAGTGAGTCTCATTGGTCATGCAAGACCAGAGCTAAAGACTGAACAAGTTTGATTCCACAACCTATGTAATATGACATCCTTTTTAATTCACAGAAACATGCATCGAGACAGGCGGATCTCCTGGTATGAGAAGTTCGCTGAAGATCCAAAGTAAGTTTACATGTTCAAATCGATGCAGCTTCGTCTTATCTATTGTAGGTAGACTGGAGTCAATAGTCGAAGAGAGCCATTTGCGGAGCATAGGTCGCGTGTCCTTCAGTCGATCTTCAAGAAAGGAGCCAAGATGACGCGCAGAATTTGCATTATCCCGATGGCGGGCGGCAGGCGACATTAGGGTTACATCTTGGCTGAGAAGCACGTACCCGCCGAGGCTTGCGATTGTTTCTTTTCAGCGCCGGTATTTGTTGATTTCTTTCTCCACCCAGGCCCCACGGCACTTCACAGCCGTCCTCGTAAATGTGAATTAAATTCTCGGTAGTAGCTAAGTAACCCGCAGGCTCGGGCTCAGACTGAAGCAGACGAGCTTCCTATTCACGCATAACTAAGACCAGGGAAAGTTTGGTGCCTCGAGTTGCAGGCCGAAATACGATGTGTGCACCTCGGTCATCAAGCAGTGCGTTGGTGAGGTGGAAGGCGCTGCCGTACGGGCGTTAAAAAAGAGCAATTTAAGATGAAAAGTTTGACACAAATTGGCTTCTCGCTTAATTTTGAATCAGGTTATCGTTGAAAATTATCCTAAGAGGTCAGAACAGAATGCCATACGAATTAGGCCGTGTTGAGGTGCATTACAGCGTCGTTCACGCGTGCAGGGTAATCTACTTTACATTAATTTCTGAGCATAGTCACATAGTCTTCTTGAAATACGTCGCTCGACTTAAGGAACCTTTGTATTCTGGAACATTTGTCACGCTTCCAACATGGAGGAACGGGCTAAATAGAGTTGCCCATGTACAACTTGAGGCACTTGTTCAACGTGAGGCGGTTGAGACCCTAGAGTTGTATTTTTAAAACCTGGAGCAATGAGTCGTAAAGTTATTTGCTTTCAGCTTGGAGCAACGAGTCTCAAAGTTGTGGGTTTATAATTTGGAGCAACGAGTTTTAAAGTTGTATATTGCGAACATGGTGGGAGAAGTTCCAATGTTATATGCGTAAAATTTGGAGCCACGAGTCTTAAAGATGTGTAGTTACAACATGGTGCCACGAATCTTGAAGTGGAATATTTGCAAGTTAGAGTCTCGAGTCTTAAAATTGCCTACTAACCACTTGGAGCAATGAGTCGTAAAGTCGTTTGTCGAGTTCAAAAGTAATTTACGTTCATGAATCTCATAGAAGTATTTTCTTGGAATTAAAATTGCCACAATGGAGCTTGTGCTCACCGAGTGCATACAAGCTCTAACACTTCCATCACAGTTTGCTGGAGCCGCACTGCGATCGCAGTCACGTACATGCTTCCATTAGCCACCCATTTTGGACATTTCAAGTAAAAATGATCTCATTCTGCAAAACTGAAATATGCAACAAAGTATACACCGCCACAATGCAAATTTTTCTAATCATTCATGAATAATTTCTTGATAGTTTCTTGATAACCACGAACCATGTGATAAGTTTTCAACACAGAAGGAGAGGGCGGCTAGAAAATCCTCTTTCTTCATAGGCCAGAACAGGCTTCACAAGCTCACACGTGTGTGGCAGATAGACAATGCGTCATTTTTGTAAGAAATAACACATAGTGTTTTCTTTTTCAGTTCGAGCGTAAGACATTTTCTTGAGAGCAGTTTGGTTGTTATTTTATATTATTTGACATCAAGGCTCAGTCTTGGGGCCCCTACTGTTTCTATTTTTCATAAATGATGTAGTAAAATGTACCTCTTATTTTAATTTTATTCTT
>VOMN01125955.1:0-22221 GCA_014899125.1 Orchestia grillus
CTTTCAAGAAGCGCTCTTTCTCGTAGCATATTCACTTTGTGAAACACAACCATTATATTTTTCAGGTACATATTTTTCTTTCAGCCACCCTGCCAGGTTACCGTCCCAGTGGTATTAGTCTTCCATTACTCGGAATCCAATGGGTGAGCTTCCATGGATGTATTTCCTTGACAAATTGAAAATGTATAATTCAAACCTAAGCACTTGATACGAACTCAGAAAATTATTATCAACTTTCACTGTGAATGTGAGAAACATTTGGAAATTTTTCTTATCTTCTACGAGATGAATTGGCTTAACTCCCGTCCACTGAATAACTTTGCTCGTCAATTAAACAGAATATCGTATCGGAGTCGACCGAATACCTTGGCTAAGTGTCGTAGGGAAAGTGTTTTGGATGGAAGGAGTGAAGACTCACTTCCTTCCAGGCCGAAGATGATTCTGGAAAGCCTAAAACAGCACACAGTGACTTTGCTTCTTGCGAGTAGCAACGACTCTTTGGATAACAGAAAAAAGGAACAGAAATAATCGCAAGCCAAGAAAAAATATCGCTACCTAATAGTCGACTACACAGCGATTTTAACTCTGAAACTTAGTTCTACGTTTTTTTGGAATTACTGTTTCATTCTCAATAACTGAAGCATCGTCGGTAAGTTAGATGAACTTAGTCAAATCATGACTTAGAAACACGGCACTTAGAAACACGCTAAACTTGGGGCATTTTCGAAAGTATCCCAACACAAGATGAAGTGTTCACTTCAAAGTACCACAAACAAATTCATTGGTTCATGTACCCTATATATGTACAAAGAAGAATTTCGGCTGGAATCAGATAATGAATGAAAATATAGGCATCGAAAAATTATTCAATGTATAGGGCACTGAAAGAATATTCAAACAATTATTACCAAACTCTCCTTTGATTTCTTGATACGTTGTCTGCGCATGAATGCTTATGGCTTGACGGCGCCCTGTTACCTTGTAACGTTTACAGATGGGAATTAAGGGTTCGATTCCGGGCGGGAGCAAACTGATTTTCACGGAACCACGGAGTGCTTCCCTGCAAAAAGGGAGCTCAATCCTCACATCACTCACTCTAAGGGGCTGTACGCCATTGAAGATCCAACGATGTCTTGTATGTCAACTGGAAGGGGGTGGTGAGACCTTCTTTCGAGGGAATAAGGAATGAATTCCCCACAGGATAAAAGAGATTACACGGAACAAGTAGTAGTAGTAGTAGTGAGAGCAGCTCTTCAGAAACTTAGACTATCTAGCACCGAAAAAGAAGGGGCCATTTAGTATGGACTTAGGAGAACAGAGAATCTATGCACAATGTGTGTGCCCACACAAGATCCCCTGCGCATAGAAACAGCAAGTTAAAAAAGAAACCTACCTCTATTGCCTATGGCCTATCCTATGCCATCTGAGGGGTACACAGAACAAAACCGAAAATAAGGGGAGAGGAGGGAGGGGGTTGACAGAGGATCAGAGCTTGTTTGTTCGCGAAGCGTATCAAGGGAGATCTTGCGCGACTTGATATCAGATCAAATTGAGCTTCCATCGTGGACTGATGAAACTACCAATAATGATAGGATAAAGAGCGCCCAGCGAATTTGATTAGAATGTGTTTATGCTGAGAACGCGTTGATAAGTTTGGTACTATACCTTGACGCAGGTATCATGTTATACTAAAAAAACCGAAGGCCTTCAATCGAACTAAAGCGAAATAGTAAACACCATGAGAGCACTGCTGCAAATTTTGAGTCACAAAAGTGTCACCCAGTTCGAATGCCGCGCTTGTTATCGAGCGAACAATAATTCAAAAACTCTAACGATATAGAGTCGTTCCCTGCATGGAGCGCTAGATCGGCTCCAGTAAACAACCGCTCAACAATCGTTCCCTGCATGGAGCGCTAGATCGGCTCCAGCAAACAACCGCTCGACAGTCATCCTTTGTATGGAGCGCTAGATCGGCTCCAGTAAACAACCGCTCAACAGTCGTCCCCTGCATAGAGCGCTAGATCGGCTCCAGCGAACGACTGCTTTACAGTCATCCTTTGTATGGAGCGCTAGATCGGTTCCAGCGAACAACTGCTCTACAGTTGTCTCCTAAATAAAGCTGTGTCAACTACATATTCAACAGGGTTTTTCAAACTATCTGAGGCGGCGGACCTGCAGTTATTTTGGATGTGTCACGTACTTGTAATATTTAGTAGTGATATTAATTTTTACTGGAAACAATTTACTGTGTTAGATGAGTGGAATAGAAGTTGAATTTTTTAATCATTTACATATTTTGTAAACAAATAATATAATATCGAAACAAAACATACAAAGCGAATACGTATAGTTGATGGCTCCCGTACCTGCACCGGTCGGCTGTACTAGCGCAGGCATCAAATAGCACGAATAATGTTTGAGTCATAAGAAGCAAAGAGAATCCAGGCTGTGCCTCCCAGGCTGCACCTTCCCCTCAATCGGGACACTCATGTGAGGCTCAGTATAGGGCATGATGTAGAGATAAATAACATTAGACAAATGAGCTATAAAATGAATAATAAAACTCAAACGCATAAAATTCACATACTAAAGCCTGGCTCGTGGAATTCACTCGTTACCTAAGTATTAATAGAAGTTTCAGTCCCGCCCTCCGGAGAATCTTTCGGAACAAACTCCATAACCTCCCTTCTGGCGCGGGGCAACATGGGCCGGCTTACGAGACCCCAATGACGACTTCAAGAAAAAGAAAAAGCAAACAGAACCTGTTGTGAGGAGGAAATAAGAAGATGGAGCGGTTGTTAATAGAAACTGATCTAGTGTTATATTAATGCCTCCTTAGATATAGCAGGCATTGGTCATATGTACGGGGACGGCTGCATCCACTGCGAGGTTCAGGCCTGTGGTTTTGCACGTGACAATTGAAAATGTATAGGGGTGCGTCAGAATAGCGGAAAAATTAATACTTTTCACCGTATAATTGAAAAAAGACATTTACAATGGAAAAAATTATTACATTGAAATAGAGAGGTGTAAAAATTTCATATTTTCTATTCGTTCATGTGGCTTACGTAGCAGTCGTACCTTTAATAATCGGGCTAAGTGGGGCTCCGTGACATTGTTGGGGAATTGGCCGAGGGGGTAGATGTGGGACTGAATTATCTTCAGGAGGTGCGGGTGTCGTGTTGACGACAAGTGGTGTTGATCGTGCCAAGCTCTCGGTTGGGGTACAGTACTGTGAATCATACTGTGAGACCTGGCTCCTCAGAGACCCAGAGATCTGCAAGCATTCCAGCTGTAGCGCAACGGACCCGTGGCAAAGACACTCCCGGCAACCGGAAACTTGTGCAGGTTTTACCTTTTCTTTTCTGTCTTCACAGTCACTAACTTTGGTGTGAGTGTAGTTCTAATTGAATTATTTCCGTTCGTTGAAACCCTGGTATATTATGTTTCTCTTGTTAACAGACTGACATGCTTAAAAGCTCTTTTGAAGCTGAGATGCTCGCCTTAGTGACAGCGGTAATTGCAGGACACGAGCTGCTGCACCAGCTGCTCGCTTACCATTATATTCTCCCTATTATTTTTTACTGTTCTTTTAAGTTTATTCCACCACCGAGAGTTTCACATTACTACTGAATTTTCTTTAACTCCGTCCTCGTCCGTCCAGAAGTTTTTCATCCGGAGGTACATGTATAAGTAGTCACTGACCACAATCAGAAATGTCACTTGACTCTCACATTTTTAATTTTAAGGCTGTAGTTTTACTGATTGAAAACCCGATGTACCATGCTCTGTATGTGAATGATATCGGAATAAACGATTTTTTTTTCTTTCTTAGGTTAGTTAGATTGAGATTGATGTACTTTGTGATATGGCAGCATAGTGATTTACGATTTAAAATTTTGTAGGATAGAAATATTGCTAATAATTCGTGAACTTGATATTTTACAGTATGATTTGAGTAGAGCATCGCTCAAGCCCCATAACCAGCTTCCTGTCGATCGTCAACTCTGCCCGCGCTGTAGATTCTTGCCGACCTTTGAGAGCTTCTACTCCAGATTTCTCCATTACCTAGAATCTTCAGTTGTCGGGGTGATTTGATGATATTTTGGTTTAGTTCTCTTTGGTACGTGCAATTGGCTTATTTGCTACGTGTATTTTTAGTTTGCCACCTTAAGTAAGTTTTTCTGAGTTATTTGTTCTCTTTTACCTGGGCTCAATGGCGTGCTTGTTAGTGTGATAGCCTCCCTAACGGTCAAAACAGGTTGGGTGGCTCAGAGGGCACCGTTTATACGTTCAGTAGTTTGAAAAAGTAAAAGCCGAAATCTTACAATAGGTAGCCTCAGAAGGTTAAGTAAATTTATGATGTACAAGCTCTAAGGCCAAACCTATTGAAGTAAAGTCAATCGTGATCATCAAAGTAAAGAAATTCGCCGCCTCTATCGTTTTCGTCTTATTATTGTTAAAGCAAAAATTATATGCTATCGAAAAGTTGTTTCATGAATTATACTTTAGTTGGAGACCGTTTTTGCTGCTGCTGTTGTTGCTTTTGCTGCTGCAGATATGCAGTAGCTAAAGTTTGTTCGTGAGCTGTTCCGACGGAGGTCGGGTTCGTTTAATCGTGAATTCGTGAACCTTGGATTAGTGCATAATTTTTCGAGCGAGTTTGGTCTCTCGGAACTGAGACCTCACACTACAGTGCGGTGACTGACGTTGGAATTGTTTGAAAATATTCCACCCGAGCAAGCGCAGACTTATGTTTTTTGAGACTATATTCCGTGCTGTGCGTAGATTGCTCACGTGTTGATGCACTATGTTTGTATGACAGAATCGTGATGGAAATAAAAATATTTTCTAACCGCATGTAACTTATTCATGGTACTTTACGACTCGCAAGAATTTTAGTTGGTAGGTTGTGAGAACGCAAACCGGTTGCAGTGCAGTTCTGGTGCGAACATATGCAACTTTAACACTTTGACTACGATTCTCCACACAGGTAAAATTACATGCCTACAAATATCTCGGTGAATTTAAAAATGGAGGATTTTGGTTTTACAAATTTGGTTACTCTATTAATTTTCTTTCTCATAAGAACTAGCTTATTCGATTGATGAACAAAAATTTGACGAAAGCTCGAAAATTTGTATCTATACATGATAGTGCTGTGGTTACATTAGGTTAGATGATCCCATATACCATATATGACCCACTCCGGAGGCTAAGTGTTTAACGTAGACCATTTACCGAGGCACTGTGTCCTGTAGATATATGAGGCAGTGACCGAGGTGTCTGAATCTGCCCGTACTACTGGTTCTCAAGCTATTGTGAAGATTTTACTCTTTCTCTTTTCAAAGTCTTTTACAACATCTGTAAGTCTTTTTACAATATTTAATTAGATTGTTCAGCTAAATGACCAGAGTGATCTTTTTAGCAGGCTCAGACATACATGTTGGGGTTATGCGTAGAGTTCTGTCCTTCATATAAGAAAGAAAGAAAGAAAAATCGTTTATTTCGAAATCAGTCTTATAGTCACGTGTGGGAGTTGTTGAAACCAACCATGGGATTTGGTGCCATCCTTTCGCCATCCCTAGAGTACCGTGAACCTCATGTTGTGAGAACCATTTGTGTATACCGTGAGTACCGTCTGACGTACTACTCAAGTGGGCCGCGAAATTATAGTCATGGCAACGGCTTCAGAAATCAGCTGATCTTCACTACAAGGTCACAGAAAGCGCGGCCAAGAAAACGTTGCCAGTCCTACAGAAATTTCTGGAGATGATTAAATAAGTGTTATAAGAACTATTCAATGTGAGTTTAGCTCCTTATTCTTACTGTCAGTAACGTAACTTAGTTTTAAATACCCAAGCCTGAGATGAGCTTGCATTCACCTTTACACCTAATCGATTTAGAATATTTAAACTTCATTTGAATTATGAAATTCCGTCCTTGACCGGTATGCTGATCTCTGATGACGTCATATCACGGAGTCAGTTCACGACAAATGTTGGTTGGAGGAGGGTGAAAAGTGACTTTGCTCGTGAGCGCCTTTATTTGTTGTGCCATTCCCAGTTGTGACGTGTTCGTTCGCCATGTGGCGAGGCGCGGCACTTTAGTCGAGTGCAAGTGTTGCTCGTGTTGAGATATTTTTAGCTATGGCTGGTGACGGAGAGATGGCCGAGCCTCCTGGCACGGTCTGGAGTGTATTTTGGGACACGTTGTGGTACGTGCCAAATACCGTTGTCTCGTCAGTGGAACACTGGGCATGGTGCTTGTGGGACGGTGGCGGACTGTCCGGTATTATGGATACCGTGAGCACGCTGCTCGTAGGCTGGCTTTTTTCCGCCATCCTAATCCTGACTCTGGTGAAATTCTTGTACGATAAATACTTGCGCGGTGATGACGAAGAAGAAACAGTGTTTAAAGAAACGGTAGCTCCTCTCAACACTGGCGACTCTACAGCCGGTGCTGACAAGAAGGAGGCCCTGCAGAAGAAGAAGAAACAGGAAGAGGAGCGTAGAGTGCCCACTATCGTGCCTGAACGTGCCACGCTTCCTGAAGGGTCAGCCAGCATTGTAGCGGGCCAGGATGCGGATGCGGTACGCTGGATTAACACTGTGTTGAGGTGGCTGTACCGAGGCCCTCACGGTGCCGTAGCGGGGCCGTACCTAGCACTTCTCAACGACATGACCACGCAGACAGCACTCGAGGTGTGTACCTGGTGACGTGCCCAGAGCAGCCGTTGCAGCTTTGCTTGCTTAGACAATCGTCACCTTCATGCCGGCCCCAGCCGCTCGTGGGGGGCGGGTGTTAGGGGGTAATGGGCCTAAAGGGGAGCGCGTGCCGTCGGTGTGTGCACGCTGGAGACTTGCAATTACAAAATGCCAGAGGACATTGGAGTTAACTTTTTGTATTGATACATTTTTTATTGAGTATTTATAACTGATAAAAATGTAGTCCATTAGTAATAATAATTTACTCCAATAAATATGTTGAAGTATGTTGCGCTGCACAGAGCTGAGGCGCTGCGTAGTGTAGACTTAGCGCGTGAACATTTCACATCCCAAATTATTTTCTAGTTGACTTAAGTTTTTCATACTATACCCAAGTTTCTCTAGAAGCCGCAGTCATGCTACCTTGGATGCATGACAAACCACAAAACGTTTGGACAACATTTCCTTTTGGCAGGCTGCGTTTCAACACACAAACACAACACACAGACACATCACACTTCTGAAAGTAGTGGCATCAAGTCACCGAATTGGGCACGTGGGCTGCGAAGGGTTGAGGAGCACTTGCCTTCCTGCGGGAACGGATGTTTTTGTGGAATAATGTTCATGCATTAAAGCGTGCCCAACATAGGCTGGCATTCGGCTGTGTATTTTCGCTGTCAATTGATGGGACGTGACGTAATGTGGCAATTCTCCTTACATCTCGCGCGCACGATATTCGGTCGGTCGTACGTAGAGGTTTTCTTCGATTCTTTCGCCATTGACAGAAACTGGTCCATGAGGCTCAATCCTTCAGTTCTGTCTTGTTCAGTTCTGTCTTGTTCAGTTCTGTCTTGTTCAGTTCTGTCTTGTTCAGTTCTGTCTTGTTCAGTTCTGTCTTGTTCAGTTCTGTCTTGTTCAGTTCTGTCTTGTTCAGTTCTGTCTTGTTCAGTTCTGTCTTGTTCAGTTCTGTCTTGTTCAGTTCTGTCTTGTTCAGTTCTGTCTTGTTCAGTTCTGTCTTGTTCAGTTCTGTCTTGTTCAGTTCTGTCTTGTTCAGTTCTGTCTTGTTCAGTTCTGTCTTGTTCAGTTCTGTCTTGTTCAGTTCTGTCTTGTTCAGTTCTGTCTTGTTCAGTTCTGTCTTGTTCAGTTCTGTCTTGTTCAGTTCTGTCTTGTTCAGTTCTGTCTTGTTCAGTTCTGTCTTGTTCAGTTCTGTCTTGTTCAGTTCTGTCTTGTTCAGTTCTGTCTTGTTCAGTTCTGTCTTGTTCAGTTCTGTCTTGTTCAGTTCTGTCTTGTTCAGTTCTGCCTTCTTCAGTTCTGTCTTGTTCAGTTCTGCCTTCTTCAGTTCTGTCTTGTTCAGTTCTGCCTTCTTCAGTTCTGCCTTCTTCAGTTCTGCCGCTATTGGAGATTGGAAAGCTGGCCCAAGTAGCCCCGCCCCAGAAGCGCGGTGTGTTGCAGGAGGCATTGAGAGTTCACTTTGCACTCACGTCCCACCAGGTCACGGTCCCGGTCGTCGCTGCTCTGACACAGTTATGCGTGCGCCAGACGCGTTATACGAGTGACGTGCGTTTCCCATGCGTAGTACACGTAATGCGTGGTACACGTAATGTGTGGCACACGGAATGTGTGGCACACGGAATGTGTGGCACACGGAATGTGTGGTACACGTAATGTGTGGTACACGTAATGTGTGGTACACGTATTGTGTGGTACACGTAATGTGTGGTACACGTAATGTGTGGTACACGTAATGTGTGGTACACGTAATGTGAGGTACACGTAATGTGTGGTACACGTAATGTGTGGCACACGTAATGTGTGGCACACGTAATGTGTGGCACACGTAATGTGTGGCACACGTGAGTCTTTTGCAAGAAATCCTTCGGTTAGAACAAAAAGCATACGGTTTATCATTCTGATGATGAGGGTTCGGTCCTTAATTAGGCCTTGGAGGGTCTGGAATTCAAATGATATTAAGAAAAGTAGATCTACAATTGTACCTAATTGTTTGCTGTATAATTAGGACTAAAAGTGTTCGATTTTATAATAGAATTTAGAGTATTTGATCTGCATTACTAGAAGAGCGTTTCAACATTAATCTTGAGAGAGTGGTTGATATCTAATTAGAACTAGAAGCGGTTAATGTTCAATTGAAACAGAGCGTTTAAACTTAAATTACAGCAAGAGTGGTCGATCTCTAAGTACACCGATGAGGGTTTGATCGCGTATTCAAAGGAAGAGCGTTCCGTCTTTATTTAGAACTCGAAGTGTTCAATCACAAATTAGAACCGAAGAGCGTTTTATCTCACCAGAACTGAGAGCATGTGGTGCTCAGTTAGAACGAAGAGCTTTTTGTGCCCTTCAGTCACCCGTTAGAGCTTGTGCACGCTCCTCTGAAGCAAGCATGCAGACCACGCTGTTGACTTCAGAGTGTTCATTTCTGTGAGTGCTCGGGTGCAACACGCTCGCGTTTGTGGCACCCCAAGCGCCAGTCGTGTTTATTATGATACGAGTGGACGCGCCCCGTAAAAAATGGCGGGACAAATGATGTCAAATCCTCAAGATGCCCTCTTATTTACGGTAACTCTGACATGAAACGCTGTTATTTTCAGTATCACTGATACGGACTGCCTTAGCTGACAGTCTCGCTATTAGTTTAGGACGGAAGGACCAAGCAAGGAACATTGGGCTATTATTGTGTAGTGAGATAATACTCGCACTTGGAACTCGGTTTATTTTAATAGTGATGTTCATAGAATTGAACAAGCCTTGCTAAGTTATGCCTAAACACACTAAGTAGGAAATTAAATTGACTAAATAAACAATATAAAGTGTATAGGTAGTGTATAACCTATTCAGGCCTTTCTATAATGTATTATCTTTCGTAGACCAAATTTTGTACCTTCTTTAACCTCATGTAACTGTAAATTAGTTGTGCATGCGATGATGCTGGGGAATATTCTTGGAGATGGGCACGTAAAATAAGAACAAGGCCGGGGACCGCTACGTTGGGGTGTTACCTGCCCAGCAACGTCCCTGCTCCCAAAAAGCTCTAGTATCTCTGGTACCTTTAGTATCTCTGGTACCTGTAGTATCTCTGGTACCTGTAGTATCTCTGGTACCTCTAGTATCTCTGGTACCTCTAGTATCTCTGGTACCTCTAGTATCTCAAATGCCGTGAATTTCATTCTCACCATAAAATGTTCGTACTTGCATCCACAAAATTAGTATGAAGGTACATTGATAGCGTCGACTTTGTAGTTGAGCAGTTGTTTTGCGCGCAATTTTTTTTCACTGTGGGACTGAAATAAATTATTCGTGTTTATAAGATGCCTTAAAAAATTGAACTTTCTATTTGTATAAAATCCCAGCCAGTGTCGCTGATTTTAACCTCTAACGTGGGAGGAAAAAGTAATTTCGTTAGGTTTGTTGGGCTTGCCGACCTCCATTAACACGTTGACTCTGATTCTCCACACAGGTAAAATTACATGCCGACAAATATCTCTACTGTGAATTGAAAAATGAAGGATGTCGGTTTCACAAATTTAGTTACTCTATTAATATTCTTTCGAATCAGAACTAGCTTATTCGATTGATGAACACAAATTTGAAGAAAACTCGAAAATTTGTATTTATACACGATAGTGCTTTGGTTACATTAGGTTAGGTTAGATGATCGCGTGTACCATATATGACCCACTTCGGAGTCAACGTGTTAATGAGCAGCAGGCGATTTGGGTGCACGCGTGTAATGACCCTGCAGAATTAGTTCACAAAACCGTAACGTGATGCCGCTGCAAAGATTTCTAACGGTCGACGTTGACGCGTTGGGTGGTGCGGCGCTACGGCGTGTTGGAATGAAAGGAAACTTGAATCTTGAAAATTTGACAGACACCACCACAGATTTTATTTTAAATCTGTGTAGCTCGTGAGAAGACACGTGAGAGTCATGGGGAATGCGGGGACTTGTTATTTTATTTTTAATTAAGGGAGGTGGGCCTCGTCCCCAGAGGTCGAGCGCGTCGTCCACTGCACCGTGGAGCCCTCAGTTGAACGACGTAAAAATCATGTATGCTGGTTGAGGGATAAGAATGATAATTAAAAGATTATCAGGAGTAACAAAAGCTCAGAGTAAAAAGGTTCCAAAGTGTTTTAATCGTTAGCAATAAGCGTGCCAGCTAACAATTTAGAGTGAATTGAATTATTGTCTTTTTGTCGTCATGGTCTATCACCAGTCCTTCTCTTTCATGGCTTAGGTCACGAAGAAACCAAGATGCGAGGGATCTTTTTGATTGAATTCACTCATCCCAAAGCGCGGAATTATGAATAGATTCATCAAATATCAGGTCGGTTTAGCTGGGCGTCTATATTTAATTACTTTGTCGTTTCTTCTGCTACGTCTAAGCCCGCACCTACGATACGTTAGCTCTGCGTATGTCACCAACAGCGGTAAACGGTATAAAAAAATCATAATTGGTTTCGTATTCTGCCGCTCGGCATGGGTTAATGTATCGCTGCCTCTTAATAACACAACTTGCACGATGGAGTTCTCAGTGTTCGAAGTCTCAGGGTGTGCAATTGGAGCAAGTCAAGGACTCAGACTTTGAATGATATGAAAAGTTTTTACTTGCTCAATGGTGGCATAAAGGCCTGCAACTGTTGATAGTAATCTATCTATCTATCTAGTATAATACTAAAACTCCGGTCGTCTTGCTTGTTTGCTTGAAACCGTGCACACGTTTGTCTGTCGGCTCTGAGATATTCGAAATTTATACTCTTCGTTTAATCCTGTATTGTGGATACCGACTTAACTGCACAGGATATATTTCTGGATACGGTTTAATTTTGATAAACTTTATTTGACTCAACGGGTCACGTGTTGTCTAGTTTCTAATGACTTTAGGCTTTTTTCCTGTGAATCTTACTTTGAACTAAGAATTCTTTAGGCTCGAATTACGACTTGAATTTTGGGCTTGTCTTTCCTCCAGCGCTGCCTGCACCTGAAACTGAACTGCACGCTCTGCCTACGGAGGAGGTCTTTGGAAGCGGGATTGGTAGTCTGGTCCGGTGTTGGAGAGACATTTTTCGGTTAATTTGCTTTTTGATGTCTATGAGCTGTTACTCGAATGATGAACGGAGTGCCGCGCTGTCAAGAAATGCATGAGTATTTCTAGCTTCAATGTGATCTTTATTCACCGCGTGACTTGTAAAGGCCTCTTCACACGAGCAGTCAAAGTCTGTAGACCGAGTTTGTAGACACCCAAATATGGGCGTCGAATGTTAACTTTGCTCTTCATTCTGGAGTCTGGTCAGAAGTCTAGGACTGGTCAGTCCCTTGACTTTCCACATGGCCCCAGAATTGAGAACAAAGTTAGAATTCGACGCCCATATTTGGGTGTCTACAGACACTGTCTTCAGACTATGAGTGATCGTGTAAAGAGGCGTTAACCCTAATATTGCTTGTATTCGTACGCCGCTGCTAGTACAAAATCAACCTCCTGGCCTCACACTCGCCGAGTTCCAGGCTCCAGTTCTAATCCATTGTTGCCGGGGGTCAAAATTTTAGTGGAGTTTGATGTTGCTATTCTCAGGATATTTATTCTCAGGATATTTATTCTCAGGATATTTATCCTCAGGATATTTATCCTCAGGATATTGTTGCACGGAAAAGGTTCGTTTAAAGCGAGTAATTAATCCCGCTAAGATTGGCTTGAGCCCGTCCGTAAATTCAGAACGAACCCTAATATTTAACTGGTAAATTATGTAGATACGAGGGCTAGGTTAGGGCTATGAACCTAGGCCTGATTCAGAATCATTTCTTTCTTGAAGTATTTCTGCCACCTAATGTAAAAAATATGTGCTCAAGAATTTGTTTCTATTCATCTTTGAAAAAAGCATATTTCATGTCCCTAGACAAATCGCCGCAACTGAAGGACGATGTTGTTTACTTGTATCAACGCTGACGGAACCTGTTCTGTACTTACACTGTTTGATTCAGATAAGCTAATTTTTAAGAATAAGGGACTCCCACGATCGATCTTGTAGGGCATAAAATTCGAAACATCCACTGTTTTTTTTCATTCAGACAAGCTTATATGCCGTGTATCACGTATGGTCCGATAAGAGAGAAAGGGATACAAATTCGAGAACACACTCATTTGTGAGCGCTGTCGGTGGAGGCGTTCCTAGCCCACGTACGGCAAGCTAAGTAGTGTTTGTTGCTCAATTTTGTTACGCTTAGTGGTTCGGTCGGTGTGTGGATATCTTGTCTTTCATTTTCTTGTCGCTTGATAGACGTAAGTTTGGATGATAAACGCTTTGCTTTGTTCGACGTAAAACCTGTTTGAGCTTCAAACTTCCGTTGTTTAAGCACCGCTCCGAAGACTACAACGGATTCTTCGGAATAATTTCGGGCACTTATGCTTGACACACTGGTGTGCCGTCTTTAGGGATTGTCGAGTTAAATCTCCTCTCACGCAAGGGAAATGCTTCACCAGGCATCGAACCCAGAACCTCCTGAATACGACCCATGCACGCTGCCACCTGCGCTACGGTGCTGCGGACGTAACCTCAAAATAATCAATCAATAACCCTAAGACCAACTTATTTTTCAAATGCACGAAACATTGCGGTAGCAATCGTTTACATTTTACGGATTTGTGCCCATTTGTGCTCATTTTCACGCGAGTTTTTAGCGAAACCATAAGAGTTTAAGACTAAATTGCATTATTCGAAACGTATCTCGACAGCTGCCCTTATTGGGTTGATGTGGCACGCATGGGACGGTGGCAGCGACGGAGCCACCAGCCCTGTTGGTGTTGGCACCCGCCGCGGTGGCCGAGTGAAGCTGCCTCTGGCTGGTGCTGCAGGCAGACCCTGGTCTCCCTAGCACAGGGGCTCCTACTAGGTATAATGAGGGAAGTTATGTACTAGGCTGAGGAAAGTTATGTAGCCATGATTAGGTAATAAAGTTACATCGAATAGCAATGAGCATCAAAAACTGATATGCGTGTTAGAAAAGGAGAAATAGAAGTTGTGGTGACATGCTTGGCTCGTCGTATGCAAAATGGGAATTTGAATGGATAAATTATGAGATGACTGCAAGCCTAAGGAATAAGGATGAAATTTATAATGGCATGGACACGATTAGTGAATGGCGAAAATTTTGAATGGACAATGGACAAGATTTATTCAAGTTAATATAAATCAATAAATATTGGCAAATTATACAAAAGCCGAACTTGATCGCTGAGGTTTAAGAGGTCGCTTCACACCTCTCGCATATAATATAAGTATACCTGTTCACCTCCAGTGGGGGGGATAAAACGCGGGTTAAATTTAACATCTTACTTGTCAGCATGTTAGTTTTCGATCTTTATTGTTATCGAGTTGAACTTTATTACTTAGTCATGATTTCGCAATTTTTTCAGTTACCCCTCCATTACCCCTCATTCATTACCCCTCATTCATTGCCAGTTGTATTCGTATGTTACTGCCTCTTCGCTGCGTTCCCTGTGCATGCATTTCGTTGCTGAGATTCCGTGCATTCGCTCTGCCTTCATGCAATAATATCAAGATTTTGACCTCAATTTGCTTGCTTGCTAAATTTGGCTTCATTCGCTGTTAGCTAACCCTTCTCCACTTTCATACGGATGCTGCTAGTGCTTCGTAACGAGGGAAATGCAGCTTTATTGCATCTATGCATAGGGCTGGAGCTATCATCTCGCACAAAGCTAAATGCAGCCTTATTGCCAAAATAGTTTGTCTGTTAAGAGGACCTGGCGGGTTATAGAAAACTTTGTCCCCATCGAGCGTATCGCTTTAAAATTTTGCACACTAATCTAACTGATAAAATGAGCACATTTTGATCTTGAAATTTTTTCAATTATCGATAAAAATGACACTTGAAAAATGTTATTTTATGAATGAATATAAACTCCACAAACCCTCAATTTTCGCACGACAACGATGGGGTTTGCTTAATTCATGCACTTCAGAGCGTAGAGTAAAATTACGCTACTGAATTTTGAAGAAACGAAGCAGAATTTCTTTAGAACAATAATTTTGGTTCATTATTAGTTATTTTATTTTAACTTTTCTATCAACAAATTTACAGACATTAAAAATTCGAGAAATCTAAAATAAACGAATTGGCAATCAAATTTTTCGTGTTAAATGTTTCATTATTGTTGGTCAAAAGCTTTTAAAGCCAAACAAATTCTTTGTTTAGAAGATAGTAATTGAAAATTGTATATTTTTTATGAAGTTCTATAGGAGTTACCTGCAAAAGATTAATTTAATATACTTGACAATCAATTTAGAATAATACTCACCTAGTGCTGTGACTGCTGCACTGTACACGAGTTAGGAGTGATGGTGGGGGGTCTGAAGCGGGACCATGGACTGAGCTGCTCTGAGGCGAGCGTAAGCTCCCTCTTAATTCATGTGCCCATGAGCAGTCACAGCAGAGACGTGGTTAGAGTAGAATGGATGATCAGGGACTTGGCATTCCCCGGGAGGAATCTTGATCCCCTCGATCTCGTTGATCCTCTCGATCCCGTCGACCGACATTGTGTAATACTCGTACTCTTTTCCTAAGTTTTAATTTTGAGCTACTTCTCTATTATTTCCTAGCCTTCATACATTCTCAGTTTCCTAACCTTTCATTTTACATGCGTCATTGCACTCGTACGGAAAGCTAGGAATATTTTTCATGTGAGTAGATAACCCTGGAAGCCTCGTGGCGTGTTTGGGCTCACACGTAGCGTCTCTCTTCCGTCTCCATCATTGTCATTTCCTATCGATTGCATTAATGAGCCAATATATGTATTTGCTGTTATGAACCCGTGCCTCATAATTGTCTCACTCGAGCGGAGAGTTGCTGAACTTGCGCAAAAGGAATTGCAAATTTGTGTTGTTTAAATTTTGATGCGTGAAGAGCTGTACCCAAAATCCTGTGCAGGTTCCCTACGCCACTCAGCTCACTTTTGCGTCTTGACCTTCTACTGTCAGTGTGGGTTTAAAATCCACTTTCATGAGGAAGCTGCTAATGTTTCGTAAGACTAAATTTAGCTTTATTGCATACACATACAAGCATAAGATGCCATCGGGATTTTACAGGAACACGGCTGGCTAAATGCAGCTTTGTTGCATAGACACACACAAGTCTGCTGTTAGGTTTTAGTTTTTTTATCGCCAAAATATTTTGGTCGTTACAGGGGTAAAAATGGTCTCAGCATGCGCGCAGCTGCATAGACGCGTACGTAACGGCGGTCGAAGTAACCTCTTTAGTATCTTATCAGTGAGCTATTTATTGAAATCTATATCTACACCGTGCTCGCTGAATCACTATTTATTGGAGTCTCTGTGTCTATACCGTGCCCACGCTGGCAATATTGGAGTCTATGCGTCTATACCGTGCCCACGCTGGCAGTATTTATTTAGAAAACGTTTCGGAGTCCAGCTCCGTCATCAGTTGTATGATAGCAAGTACATGTCTGAAATAAAATAGACAAACAACGATTAAGATGCGGAATTGCAACAGAAGCCAGTGAACGCCTTAATGTGCGTTTGAATTACAATTTGAAGGTGATGCGAGCTATCTGTACTGTTGAGGTCGGGTTTTCTTTGAAAAATATGCAAGGACTTGAAAATTTTTAGATGTTCGAGATTTCATGCACAATTTAATAGTTGTAAATCGTTGTGTATTCGAACACTACAGTTTTCAGCATGATACCTACGGCTGAGCGAGTGGGATGTGCTAATTGACAACCGCTACGGCCGTTACGGCCGCAGTACTCGGCTATTCTGGCACAAAGATTTCACGACGTCATACCAACGTATGATGTTGTGCTAGTTTAAAGGTATTCTTGTTCGTCCTTCGTGTTATTTTGCTTTTATTAAATCTAAAATTGCGTCAGGTCATTTTCCCTCGCCTAGCCAGAGCAGAATTAGAGTTCACTACGACAGCCAGAGTAGAATTAGAGTTTATTACGACAGCCAGAGTAGAATTAGAGTTTACTACGACAGCCAGAGTAGAATTAGAGTTTACTACGACAGCCAGAGTAGAATTAGAGTTTACTACGACAGCCAGAGTAGAATTAGAGTTTACTACGACAGCCAGAGTAGAATTAGAGTTTACTACGACAGCCAGAGTAGAATTAGAGTTTACTACGACAGCCAGAGTAGAATTAGAGTTTACTACGACAGCCAGAGTAGAATTAGAGTTTACTACGACAGCCAGAGTAGAATTAGAGTTTACTACGACAGCCAGAGTAGAATTAGAGTTTACTACGACAGCCAGAGTGGAATTAGAGTTTACTACGACAGCCAGAGTGGAATTAGAGTTTACTACGACAGCCAGAGTGGAATTAGAGTTTACTACGACTGCCAGAGTGGAATTAGAGTTTACTACGACTGCCAGAGTGCTCTTAGTGTTAACTGATGTGACCGAACTAGTGTTTACTGTTAGTTTTAGAATTAGTGTTTACTGCCACGGCCGTACTGACTCACTAAAAAACCCTAAAATGGAGTTCCTGTCAGCGTCCTGTGCGTAAAATACCTGTGGCTAGCCGGACTTGTTGCTCTCGTAGGAGATAAGCTATCATCGCTGGGGCTGGCTTATCTTATCAGCAGCTGATAACGCCTGCCTCGCTCCTGACGAGTTGAGAGATCTGAAAGCTTTGTCTTGTTTGAGGAATTGTTCGTCTTGCTTTATACACTTCATTGTTCTACGCATATTTGGCGTTGCTTTGCACACACTTCTTGTTCTACGTATACTTTTGCATTGCTTTACATGCACTTTATTGTTTTACATATATTTGACGTTGCTTTACACACAGTTCATTGTTTTACATATATTTGGCGTTGTTTTACACACACTTCATTGTTCTACGCATATTTGGCGTTGCTTTACACACACTTTATTGTTTTTGTCATATTTGACGTTGCTTTACACACACTTCATTGTTCTACGCATAATTGGAGTGGCTTTACGCACACTTCATTATTCTACGCATAATTGGAGTGGCTTTACGCACACTTCATTGTTCTACGCATACTTGGCGTGGCTTTAAACACAATTCATTGTTCTACATATATTTGACGTTGATTTACATGCACGTCGGTTTAGTTAACGAATACTTTGTCTTATGATGAGAAATAATTTGCCTTGTTGTATGAATGCTGTGACTTGTTGTACGAATACTGTGACTTGTTGTACGAATACTGTGANTTGTACGAATACTGTGCCTGGTTGTACGAATACTGTGCCTGGTTGTACGAGTACTGTGCCTTGTTATTTTACAAACACGTAGCGGTGTTGACAGATTAATACTTCCTCGTGTACAGCAGTGCAATGTTCCAAGGGTAATGAGGGATGAGTGCGTACCAGCGCAGTACGGCTGAACATAGTGCCCCTCATGTGGCAACAACGGAGGTCAATTTTCTGGGTGCTATAGATTTCACGGTATCTTTTTCTTAAAACCTACTTCGGGATTTCAAGAGGGGACGAACGAACTTTCATTCCGAGTGCAAACGACCTTCGTTTTCAACGTCAGAGAAACAAAACAATAAAGATTTTAATAAATGTTCCGCACTTGTGGTACAGAGCTCGTCCGCGAACGGTCATTTAATATTCATCCGCGAGAATGAGGTGGAGCTCGTGCAACGATCGTCTTATTCTTCGAAGCGGAACGTGAATTGCCTCAGCATGTTTCGCCTCTTAATTCCTGCGATCCTTCTATGTTGAGACGAGGAGACTGTGTTGAATTTTGCGGGTACGTGCACGTGAACTTTTGCGGTACGTGCACGTGAACTTTTGCGGTACGTGCACNGGAAGAGAGTGAAGTGGAGGGCGGGGTTAGACGAAGTGGAGGGATGAGAGAGGGAAGTAGAGGGATGAGAGAGGGAAGTGGAGGGATAAGAGAGGGAAGGGTGTGGCAAGACAGGCTGTAATCGTAGACCAATGTCTCTCAACCTTTTTACCCTTGCGTAATCCTAGCGTTTAATAACAAAATGGGTTAGATATGATGTCTATATTATAACACTGCAGTAACCAATAATATATTGTGTGTCTTTAGTGATGTTACTTTAATGAAATAAAATTGAAAAGTACATCAGCTTACCTCACTTGACGTTGCGGGACCTGAGGGACCTCCTTTTGCGGGACCTGAGGGACCTCCTTTTGCGGGACCTGAGGGACCCTCGGACCCCCGGTCGAGCAACGCTGGCGTTGACTAACTAACGTCCCTCAGGGGACGTGGCCGGGCGCAGGTAGTAGGGTTAGGTGAGTTAGGTTTGTTTATCGCATGCTATGGGAACTCGCTTTCTCAGAGGGAAACTGTTAGGTTACCTCTACTTTAGCTAGGCCTTCGGGACTTCTGTCTTTCGTGCATATTTTAATTTTTTTAGTTTTCATACCTTCTTGGTAATCTCTTCCTCCTTCCTCTTCATTCTTAACTTGATTTTTCTATGCGCTTGGGATTCTGAGTGGGAATACACCCTGTGCATGGATTCCCCTTTTTATGTAGACTACACTTAATGGTCTATTTTTTCGCTCTCTGAGGATGTTTTTTTTTGTGGATGGGGATCTTTAAATCATGACTGTAACTATCTAAATAAAACTAACGAACGAGTCTTGTGTAAGCCCTGTTACGCCCAAGCTCTTTAAAAGATTTCAGAATGCAGTCTTACTGCCAGCAGCAGCAGGATTGCGGATCAATTGGTTTAAATATCCTTTCTGAAGGACTTTGGTCGTTGTAGGATCTAAATACTAAAGTTATGAAGTTGATACGCGCGCTAAGTACAAACGCTATGAGGTCAAAGTACTAACGTCATAAAGCTGTTATTCCGTCAAAGTATTAACGCTTGAATCAAAGTACTAAAGTCATAAAATTGTTACACATTCAAAGTATTAACGATGAAGTCAAAGTACTAAAGACATTGGATCAAAGTAGTAGGTCAGAGGACGCATCTGGGATGACTTGGTTAAAATTTTCTAATTTCCCGTCTTTCCCAGATTTGCATGTAGCTCTTACGCAAGCTGCTCTACATTTTGGACTCCAGTGCAAGAGGCTTTGAGCAGCTGCACATGAGGGTCTCTGGATGTCGCTGGTCTGGAGATAAGTTTGTTTACTTTATCGGTCAAACAGACGAACATGGACGAATAAAGAACAGGCGAACATGCACGAATAAAGAACAGGCGAACATGGACGAATAAAGAACAGACGAACATGGACGAATAAAGAACAGACGAACAAGGACGTATAAAGAACAGACGAGCATGGACATATACAGCAGTTCTAGTTTTGATCATCTGCTGCTCAGCTCTATGAGATCCACTATCCTGGTTGAAATGCACCTGCAGAAAGAATGCAGGTAGTCTTGAATTTTTATTGTTTCCCTTCAAAGCCGAGGGGAATTTTTGGACAGAAGTACATTGTATAGGAACGACCGTTTCTGTGGTATTTCGTACGATGAAAAAATCAGTTCGTCCTTACGCACTTTTTCTAGTTTTATTTGTTGGTGCGTCACGCCCTCTCGCCTGACACCATTTGCTCACGTACTGCACCCCACTTGCTGTTGTCCAGCCTGCGTCGAGGCGAGAGAGATGGAGCGGCGGAGTGTAAACATAATGCAACATTCGTCCTCACCTTCATCATTATGGATGACAGCTCGCTGTCAGTCCTGCGTCAAGGTGCACGCGGCCTATTTTCTTGGGTAGTTTCCAAGCTTTCTTTTTTTTCCAAGCGCCTTTTTTTCCCTCGACCGAAGGTTTTTTTTTTGCCTTAACTCTTCAGCGAGCGAGAGGAAATGACTGGCCCGTTTCATGAGGGTGTTGAGAGGTTTTGTAAAGTGCTAAATGCAGTCGTATTGCTGATGTCCAAATGATTGCAAACAGTTTCTCGTCCAAAGCTAAACGCAGCGCTTTCGCAAAAGTAATATGGTCGTGAAAGGGTTAGTGCCTTACACCAGTTTTTTTGTTTTTGCTTCTATACGACCACGGGATTTCCTGTCACCAGAGCTATCGCGCGTGCAACAGAGGCGCTCGTAATCTGTTATTCTTTTCTTTCGAACGACGATTCTTGTTATGAGTTTTGTCAGCTTTTTCCAATTCCAATGGCAGTTCGCTTAACCCTTTTTCTCATAGCGTAGAAAGTATGCTACACTTCATATGAGCGAGTCTGAATCAATCAGTACGAGTACTGAATGTGTTCCGTCTATAACGCCACATCTTCTTTCAGTTCCAATCGTGCTTTCGTCGAGTGAGATCAAATATCATGTATTTTTTTATAAACAATTAAGAATAAATTATTGGGAAAATATTTTTTAGGTTAGCTAACATAAGAAGTTCGCGAGACAAAGGGTTCAACTGCAGGTTCAAAAATCAGGAAATTAAAGCTAGCTTTTACAAGCTTGCATGAATTTTAACCAAGTACCAACCGAAGATGTGTTCAGACTCCTCACAGGACGGTCTGAAGGAATGAAGGAATAATATGAACTGTGTATTTTTAACGGTTGCTTTTGTATTGTTGTTTATGTGCCTTTCGTTCTCGCCATGTGTATCGCGCTCGAGTCTACTGGCACCAGTCCTTGGTAGAGTGGACGGAATAACAACTTATTTAGTCACGAGTGAAGTGACCGAAATGGACTTGGAGTGTGTCGAGTCTCGTCTGGGAAGAAGACACGCGTAGACTTGGAGTGTGTAGAGTCTCGTGTGGTGAAGAAGACACGCGTAGACTTGGAGTGTGTAGAGTCTCGTGTGGGAAGAAGACACGCATAGACATGAAGTACGCGGTCTCGAGAGAAGTAAACAAAGCAGGTGTGTTTGGGCCCATGAGAAATATAAACTGCAGCAATCGCAAACAAATATGGCAAACAAACATTCTAAGTTTACCCAGCCCAACTCAGAGCTGCCCGACGTAGCTTCAGTTCAATTCGAACCTCAATTTCCCGTTTGGCGTGCCAAATTTGGTGATCAATCCGAGGGCCAATTCACGTTTGCAAACGCGGACGCTTGCCACAATTCTGCTCCGGCATGCGGTGGGAGCGTCTAGTGTTAGCAGCGGAACATGTGAACATTTTCCGAATTGGCGCTGTCGTTTGAAAAAACTAGTAATTTGACAGTTTCCTTTGGAAAGAGAAGATATTTGTCGTTTTAGCTTGAGAAAAAAAAATCAGTTATCCTGCGAAAACTGGCAAAGATTGTTCGGTCAGTGGGCAGTACACACGTTTGCCGCCCGTCAGGCTCCTGTAGCCATTCCCAGCCACGCAAAACTTTCTTCAGAAGAGTTTGTTATAAACAAGTGTGTGTGTGAGTGTGCGTATGTGTGTGTGGTGCACGCACTGAGGTCGTAACCGTTCAGGTCTCACCATAGCCGTGCAGGCTCAGTAGAAGCTCCCACCTGCGTTTTTTGTTGGATGATCCTGCTAGGGTTGGCGGACCTGGACAGCCTGCACGTCTGTGGCAGGTTTGGGGGCGATATGTGGCAGCTTCTTTGCAGACCCTCTCCTTCGGTAC
>VOMN01125957.1:0-20572 GCA_014899125.1 Orchestia grillus
TGCACTGTGTTGTGGTGCGCTGTGCACTGTGTTGTGGTGCGCTGTGTAGTGTGTTGTGGTGCCCTAAGTATTTCCGTGCAAACACATCATGCGTCTGTACCTGCCATTGCTTAGAAAATATCCTCATAAATCAAAGTATTTCCGTCAAAATACAATCCGTGACTGAGATCAACAGACTCCAACGAGCCCCGTCTGCACGTACGAGAACACGCAGACGTGATTGTACCTTTTGAGTGAGTTATCACTTGCACTTTTTTATGCTTGCATCATCATTTATAGACGCTTCTCAACGCGAAATAATCGTCCTGGCGTGCGCTGACCTCTGTTTTGATGCATTACCTGTTGTACCGTATCTATTCACCTGTTGTACCGTGTCTATTCACCTGTTGTACCGTATCTATTCACTTGTTGTACCGTATCTATTCACCCGTTGTACCGTATCTATTCACCTGTTGTACCGTGTCTATGCTGACTCCTCCAACACAGGACGTGTGTGTCTATTTTGAGTCCTTCTATTCAACATGAAACCTCCCGTAGCATCCATGGATGCGTAGGTCTACGAACATTTTCGCGTTTGTGAAGAGCTGTCGGAGTTTTATGACGATGTGCGAAGGGACACCATGCACACAAACCGGCGGCACTCCAGTGTGGCCAGGGCATAGAGGTCCAAACATTTTCAAGATATTCAAGATGTGTTCTTCGTGTTTAAGATATCATGAAGTATAAAGTTGCGAACTCTACAGTGGCTCCCAGACTTGTGTTTGTGACGTGTGTTCAACGTTGATACGTCTTTTGTAATGAATTCTTAATACCGCCTAATGGAGCGTAGCTCATGTTACGTGATCAGCATTTGCACGTTCAGCACCATCCTCGTCTAAATTACATGACCGAACCGTGAAAAATGTGAAGGGTAAAATGATGAATGAGTTAATTTGTGATTCAAAAGGATGCTCACCTGTGTTATTTCGCTTGATTACACTTTATAATCCTTGCTCTTGTCCAAATTTATACTCTAAATTATTAAAGGCGTCGATTATGAGATGCGTTTTAGCAAAGAAAATTAAATCATCGTAATTTGTTTGGTATAAAGTGGAATTTAATTAAAGGAAATGAAATCTGAATCGAATACCGAAAATTTCAATTAATGATCACGACAACATAAGGAACACGATATATTATGGCTAAAGTTAAATAGTAGCACAGCGTATTATGGCTAAAGTTAAATAGTAGCACAGCGTATTATGGCGGCAGTTAAATAGTATCACAGCGTATTATGGCGGCAGCTAAATAGTAGCACAGCGTATTATGGCGGCAGTTTAATAGTAACCCAATGTATTAGGATGGCAGGTAAATAATAACACAACATATAATAGTGGCAGTTAAATAGCAGCACAACATATTGCAATAGCGGTTATATAGTAAGACAACATATCGGTTGAATAATCGGTTTTGGTTAAATAGTAACACAACGTATTATAGTGACAGTTGATTAGTTTTACAACATAGTATAGTGTCGGTGAAATAGCAACATAACATCATGGTGGCAGTTAAAGTGTAACACAACATGTCATGGTGGCAGTTGAAGAGTAACAAAAAATATCATGGTGGCAGGTAAAGAGTAACACGACATATCATGGTGGCAGTTTAAGAGTAACACACCATATCATGGTGGCAGTTTAAGAGCAACACAACAATATTGTGGTGGCAGGAGTATACGATGCATTAGCGTTCCTCCTAGCGATAGAAACTTAAATCACGATTAGCAGTGGTGCAAGTTTCGGCTCAAATAAAGTTAACTCCAACACTTGTCAACTTGAAAACCTGTTTTGTTCTAGAAACCACGTGTCTCCCACCTAAATTGTGTATGAAATTAAAAGTAATTACCGCTTAAACACACGGGCGGATGCAGTCCATAAATGGAACTATTTTCAAATTTTTGATCATGTGTTTCTCAAATCTGATGAAAAAGGGGCTTCAAGAGGAATTGAGGTGGAGCAAATGTTTCTATTTTAAAGTTCTTCTATCTATCTTAAATCTAAAGCAGAATAATGTCAACAGAAAATTTAGTCTAACTATTGTTTCTCTGGTCAATCTTGACGTTTTCAAAGCATTTTATGTACACATAGTACGGGAGAAATTAAAAACTTTAAAATTTGTTTAAAAATTACGGTTACGTTGCTCAATGTTTTGACCAAATACTGAGACAGAAGCCCCGCATAGCCAAATTTCACCTACATGTGAAAATAAATGGTGAGCTACAACGACAATCGCCTCAACAAGTATCGCCTAAACGTAGTTGGCGACTAGCAATAGTCTGCCTGTGTCAAAAATGAATAAAACTAATGAAACAACATTGGTTGCATTGCAAAGCTCTCCACAGGCACATCTTACGCACATCACCACCAGCAAACGTTCAATAACACTCCTCGCCGATACGCAGATACGTTCGAGTCTAATGGAAAGAGCTCGCACGCAAAACGTTCAATAACACTCCTCGCCGATACGTAGATACGTTCGAGTCTAATGGAAAGAGCTCGCACGCAAAACAGTAACCTTCTTCTGAAGCCCCGGGTGAACCTCAAGAAGTTTTAGTCTTTAAAAATATGAGGGAACTTCTCGCAGGCGCTTTGTGTTCCCGGTAGCGCTATATATACTTCGAGGCCGGACGCTCTATGCTATACGGTCCGGGGTCGTGTTTTAGAGGCTCATTACTTACCTCGGTGCCCCTCTGAGAATACTTGCTCAAATTTATCCGTAAAAATGGACACGAAAGCCTGAAGAGGAAGAACGGCTGTGCTCCAGCGTGGATGTTCTTCTGCCGAACTGTGTACCTACATTTGGGGGCTTGAATAAACTACGTTGAAACCAAAACCATGAAAATCAAATGAACCTCGGGCTGCTGTGCGAGGTCCTGGGATTTGTGTCGTACGTGAGCACAAAAAGTGAAGTGAGATTGTAATTCATTTGGACGGTGTTTCGGTATCTACATAAATGATCCGTCGGCTAAATATATGATACCAATTGGTCAGTTTCTGGGAAACATAGGACTAATAGATCGGTTTCTAGGAAATTTAATTTTATAAACACATTTTGTCATCTATTTTAAATTGTTTGCTCTGAAAACATGTAGGGAAATGATTGCACCACAACATATATGTTCCAGTGTTGGGCGCACGAGTACAAGCATTACCCTGGCATGTTAAATACAAACTTTCATTGAATTAATAAGCATCAATGAGAAGGCTTAATTAACCTTATTTATTCGTGGCGTTATTTTATGCTATAGTTGAGCAGTAACATCCTGAATAATAATCTGCCGCAACATACATACACCAATGCAGGGGTTCCCAAGTTAAATATCGAAGCGGTCACTGATAATAGTTGTAATATTGTAATTAGGTAATGAAGTGAAACCAAATAACAATAAATAGGAGCAATAAACATATTTCTTCTTTTCTAATATTGTGTATTACTTTTTGATGTTTATTGCTACTCGGCTAAACTTTATTACTTAATCGCAACTTTACGAGTTTTCACTCATCCCTTCATTTCTAAAACTGGTGCGTCAAGGGAGGGAGTCGGTACTGGTGGCCCACTCCAGAGCGGCGCTTCTCGAACTATCTGATGTGGCGAACGAGCTTCTGTTTCGATGTACCACACATGCCTGTGATAGTTCGTAGTAATATTTATTTATACCGAAAATGATTTGTACATATACAGGGTGGGCTAGAAGAAAGGTACTCCTCTTAACAAATTGTAAATTGTGGGTAGCATTCATACACTAAAAAATTTATAATCTCCTCTTTTATTTTTGATGAGTCTGATCTTTTTGATATCGGTAGTTTTATGGCAACAATTTTTCAGAAGGTGAACCTTTCTCATTGCCCACCCTGTATATAATGAACACAATAAAAGTTGGTATTTTTTATCTTCGATTGATTTTTTAAAACAAATTTTAAAATATTACAACATATAAAACCGGTAGTAACAGCTGAGAGCTCGCCTATACCGGCAGTGACCAGCGCACCACCCCTTTCAGTAGCCCTGCTTTAGGTCATGGAGGTCATAACTCATTCTTTCAATTCCTAAGCCTCGATTCCTAAGCCGTGAACTCTTTCAGTGGCCCTGCTTTAGGTCATAGAGGTCATAACTCATTCTTTCAAACCACTCGTTTAATCGAAAGCCTCGATTCCTAAGCCGTGTTCATGACTCATGTTCTCGCAGTTCTGGTGAATTTTGACGTAGAACAATCTTCCTCTAACGCTTTAGCGGAGGCCTCGAAACTATTCGACTTAGTGCAGCGACGCAGATTCAATTCGGTGCAGTTCAAAATTTCCCTAGGGAAATACGAGGCCATCGAGCTGTCTTTCCGTGGAAATTGCGGTGGTATTCGTAAGCTCACAGAAATGCTTTCCTCGAGTCTGCCATTTGTGTAGATTCAAATATTTTTAAAGGGACGTTGCTTCAAAAGAATTATAGTTGCTGTTTTGCCCGTGCTGCTCGCGCATTAAGTCAGAACTGTTTAGTGCGTCTTGGTTATTTACTTGGTTTGTCTTTTGAAGAAACTTTCTCATGGATGACGTAGTATTGAAGAAATGTTAGTTCAAAACTCCTAGCGCATTTACCGAGACTTGAATACCCAATGTACTGATGAAAAAATTAAAAACTTTTAAAAAATATTTCGCATCGTGCTTGTTGTTTCTGTCATGGATTGAATGGGGCCGTCCCCCCTCAAGGCCATGAGATAAGCTGTAGACAATAGGGTTAAGTTAGTCTATTCTTTTAGTTTTGTCTATCTTATGCTATGTGGACTTGCGTCCCAGGGTAACATTGTTGAGTTACATTAGCTTTAGCTATAGGCTTTCGGGACTTCTATTTTTCGTGCCCTCTTTGCTTCTTTTCATTTTCACGCCTTCTTCGCTGATTATTCTTTATCTTTTCCTCCTCTTCCTTCGTGATTTACTGCTTCTATTCACAGAGAATCCTGTGTGAGAACACACCTGTGCGGGGCTTCTACGTTCCCTACTGTACATGCTAAATGGTCCCTTCGTTTCGCTCATTTGAGATCGCTTTCGATGTGCCGAGGCAACCCTAAATTGATCAGCTAATAACAATAATGAGAATAATTTATGGTGCTGTCTGTCCTGCATGCATTCTTTTATGGTAGTCCTGAGAATTCGAGATAACAAATTTACGAAATAAATGCCACAAATTGCTGAACACGTTTTGGGTAAATAAGAAAAAATAGATGCATCGAGTGGATACAATAATTAATTAATAATGTCTCCATTCAATAAAATTATACAGCCAATTGACACTTTCATCCTCCAGTTCAACCGATAGATTCAACCTGCGTCCGTTCACAGCTGACGTTTTCTAAACACCTCTTCTAAGTGAAAGAGTAAATTCATATTTTTTGTTGCCAATGGTGATAGGATGCACGACCGCTAGTGATTGCTTTTCTACACATTTGATGCCACATGTTCGTTACCTCAAAATATGCTTCCCAAACTCACATCGATGTCGTTCATCGATCGATTGTTACTTTGATTATTTTGTGCTGTACAATCCAAAGCTTAAATCATTCGGAAAATAATGTTTCATTTCCGTAGTATTTCTGATAGTTATTTTGTCAAGGACTCTTCGCGTTTTACAGAAGCTTTGTAGGAACCATAGGTTTAAACTGAGATAAAATGATATGCACACGTTCTTTAAAGGATATATTTAGTAAAAAAACACTTCACAATATCCGTGCATGTATATTTGTGCACGTGCTGAAGCGCGTGTTAATGGTGCGTGTGTCTGCCGGCACTGCCAAGCCCCCGGCAAATGACCAAAATTTTGCTTCTTGAACAACGAAGCTTCGGACACAAAAGGGAACAAGGCAAACTCGCGCGGGAGACTCGCGTGATTCCACGAAACTATCGCAACTCAACTGCCTGACCACTGCCCAGTAATGGGGAAAGGACATTTCTCGACCACGAAAAAATTCCCAATGCCTTCTTAATGAAAATGAACGAGCCCTGGGGAAGAAGGAGCCGAAAGATTTAATTGTCCACTCTCGCAAAGGCTACAAAAAACTCCATAAAACTCGATCAACGTCGGAAGAAGACGGGGACAGGTCTGAAAGCGTTCCTCTTCCCTGCGAGTCCATCTTCAGTGACCCAGAAGAGGTTTTATAGAAGTAAAGTGGAGAAATTAATGCTGTTTCTTCAAGAGGCCGCTGGGAAAGTACAGGTCTGCAAGATCCCTTCACATTTGCGGCGGTTTCATTCTATTCCTATGGGCCTGCGAACTGCAAACCATCTGCGTGGAATGGGTGAAATAAATACGAAAAACACACGTCAAACCATGGGCCCAAAATTGCATGTGATGTTTGAACTTCCATTTTTCGAATGTCGTCAGATTAGTGTGGGGAATTATAGTCAACATACCCGTAAAACTAACTATTTATGAGACATCTTCTGTCGCCAAAGCAACCACCTCCCCGGAGGGAGGGATGGGGGTAGAACTTCACCGAATTATTAATTAATTTCGCTGATATTAAGTGATTATTATGCAGTAGGAGATGATGACACAAGTTATCATGGGCGTCGTGTGCACTTGAGATTTAGTAAAATGCGTATTGTCCAGGGCAGAAATTTTTAATGCATAAGCTGAAATACTTTTAAAGAGTGATTCTGCCGAGTACATAAATTTTCAATGCATAAAATGTCTAAATCTAAATATTTAGGAGCTAAATACGTAACTTTTTATGCATGAATGCAGAAATCTAAATATTTAGGGAGAGTCAATTTGCCAGATACATAAATTTTCAATCCATAAAATGCACAAATCTAAATATTGTGCAAGTTTTTTTTTGTCGAATACTTAAGTTATCGATGAACAAAATGCCTAAATCGAAATATTTAACAAGGTTCATTTTGCTAAATCTGTGCACATTTTGTGAGCCCTATTTTATGCTTTGAGATAGTAAAATGTACTGCGAGATTCATGGAGTCTAATGCAAACATTCTCATCTACATCCCAGGATATAATTGCTATTGAATAATATGATCATTTTTTTGTCCCATCAGCGAGCTATCTACATGGCCCCTAACCTTCGATAGTTCTAATTACCTTGCGTTTTAATTCTCACCCACCGCTGACGTCTAATAATTATGAAAGATCGAAATGGTTACTTGATTTCTCTAGAAAACCCAACTGATGAAAAAATATCATTGATGAAATATTTCCTTCTTAAAGTGTATCGCTTGAAGATTGAGAGTGTAAAATAAGTCGTGATGTTCATGAGAAGAGTTTAGTCATTGCAGTATATATTAACACGTTGACTCCGATTCTCCACACAGGTAAAATTACATGCCGACAAATATCTCTACTGTGAATTTAAAAATGAAGGATTTTGGTTTCACAAATTTTGTTACTCTACTAATTTTCTTTCTAATCAGAACTAGCTTATTCGGTAGATGAGCACAAATATGAAGAAAACTTGAAAATTTGTATTTATACATGATAGTGTTTTGGTTACATTAGGTTAGGTTAGATGATCGCGTATACCATATATGACCCACTTCGAAGTCAACGTGTTAAACATTTTTTACTCATGAACGATCACGTATCTCAAGGAGTATCCTGAGCTTGGTACAATCGACCACGCAGTATAGAAGTCTTCGAGCAGTTCAGCATGTTCTAGAATACGTAATTCTCCACACGTGTATATTAATAATAATAATAATAATAATAATATTAGACAGCAAATCATGAACCTCCAAGTGGAATACCTAAATTGGAAGTTTTGTCCTTCAGAAGCTAGTTTGCAGAAAATAATAGCATTACACTAATTCGTGGACCCATTCTTTTTATCAGCACCTGCCTTTTTGATGACTTGTACATAAACGGAAATCTTGGTGAAACGGCCGAAAAAAATTCTCCTTTTCCCAAAATTTGTTCTTCATGAACCCGCGTTGTGGATTCGGCCCCAGAAAGTGTTCCGCCAGTGTTTCCGCCTGACTATAAGTACCAGCGATCAGAGTTTACAAGTGTGTATAATTTATCCGTTGGGTTTAAAGTCCAGGGAAGTGCACAGGCAGGGCAGGTCTGCAGGTTTGAGGCAGCTCCGCTTGTTAAAAAGAGGCTTGCAAACCGTCGTATCGCTCGGGTGAAGGAGGCAGAAATTTTTAACAAGGAGTGTAAGTTTTAGGCAGGACAGTCTGCGTCTGGGGGTGCTCTCAAAAAATAATATATATGTATATATGCTTCCCTGAGATACGTGTACGTGTTCCTAAAGATGCCCGTAGCTGTGTTATGTAGCGAATCGGATGATTAGAAATTCTTTCTCGTTGATAAACTTTATTTTTCGAGAGTGAGAGTTATCGTGGATGCATAATGAGAGGAAACCATGTAATTTAGAGGTGTGATACGCAAAATACCTGATGAAATAGTAAGTAAGGATTTTTATTTGTTTTTGCGCAATGTTTTTCAATTCGTTAAACTTGCCAGTTTCGGTGTACCTGATACCGTGCCAGCCGGTTGACATCGGGTGGCTGTGCCTATGAATTTTTCAACGTTGGACTTCAAAGCAAGAGTGTGTAATTATCTCGTAATTACGATTAACGCCCGCATCAGCCGGCTAATCGGGAAGAAAAATGGTCTGTTAATGCAGGTAACATCGTGCGATGTTTTACAAAATTGGGAAACGAGCTCAAAAGAGAGTTCTAGGCCTAATACGATCTACATACATATTGGCAACCAACTCTGGTACAGTCAGGTACTCATCCCAGCTGTTCGCAGGTCCGTTAGAGCGAGCGTCTGTTGTGTCATCAAATTGCAATTGACTATACGACTCCAAGTCTGGTGCGGCGGGTACCTGCCGCGACGTGGCGTGTATCTGACGCTACATGACGTGTATCTGACGCTACGTGGCGTGTATCTGCCGCTACGTGGCGTGTATCTGCCGCTACGTGGCGTGTATCTGACGATACGTGGCGTGTATCTGACGATACGTGGCGTGTATCTGCCGCTACCTGGCGTGTATCTGCCGCTACCTGGCGTGTATCTGCCGCTACGTGGCGTGTATCTGCCTCGACGTGGCGTGTATCTGCCGCTACGTTGCCTATCTAATACAGTAGCGCAAGAACAAGGCCTAGCTATGGAGGTCATGGAGGAAGAGGCATATGGTCGCTCGCTAAATGGATGATATAAAGACGAGCGCTGATCAAAAGCACGCTATTAGTGGAGACGTGCCCCAGGTTGTTCGCCGTAGATGAATCCCTCTATTGGAACCCCAATCCCTACCGACTAGAGGAGGAAATGAAACGGGTCGTGTCAGGAGATGCGTTTCAGCCCAAGAGGTTAAAACGGGAAGCTCCAATTAAACCAGTGGGTGTGGTCTGACCCGGCAGATTCCTCCCCCAAATCGGACTCTTTATAAGGGGCCATTGGCCTAAAGATAGCTTAATGTGGCGTCCCGATGTCGTTAGTGACATGAACGCCCCCTGTTTTTTAACAGATTAATAGGCTGACCACGGACACTAATATTTGGACTTCGTAGTTTGGATATTAAAGGCTTGGTTTTTAAAATAGGAGTTTCTTCAAACTTTTCTTAAAAGATTTGAAAAAAGGATTGTTTTTGGCTACGTCGAAACTTTTTGCACTGGCTTGGTCAAAATCAATTGAAATGACTATGTAACTTGTAAAACTTTCTTTGTTTTATGCTTAGCTATATCCGTGATCCGTGCCTTTTCACTTGCCGCAAAAAAAAACCTTGATTACAATAATTATTGAACAGTGTCATCTAAATCCACTGCAAAATTATTATGCCCAAAAATGTATTTATCGATGGATCTTATCAAACATAAATCACGCGGATATTACGCGTTTTATTTTTATTCTATTACTTCTTTGTTACTTCACTACGGTTGTTTTGCAGCATTTGTTGAATTTTCTAATATTTGGAAAACTTTCCGGAAATGCTTGGGGCTGGAAATCAGAATCGTGAGGTACAATTTAGACGCAGTCACGGTACACGGCGCAGGCCTGCCGTGTGACGCAGTCACGGTACACGGCGCAGGCCTGCCGTGTGACGCAGTCACGGTACACGGCGCAGGCCTGTCGTGTGACGCAATCACGGTACACGGCGCAGGCCTGCCGTGTGATGCAGTCACGGTATACGGCGCAGGCCTGCCGTGTGACGCGGCCCGGCGCATGGCGTCACGCTGTCTGGTGGCGCTGTTGCTGCCCGGTGATGTTGGGAGCAGCGTGATGTTGCTGCCCGGTGATGTTGGGAGCAGCGTGATGTTGCTGCCCGGTGATGTTGGGAGCAGCGTGATGTTGCTGCCCGGTGATGTTGGGAGCAGCGTGATGTTGCTGCCCGGTGATGTTGGGAGCAGCGTGATGTTGCTGCCCGGTGATGTTGGGAGCAGCGTGATGTTGCTGCCCGGTGATGTTGGGAGCAGCGTGATGTTGCTGCCCGGTGATGTTGGGAGCAGCGTGATGTTGCTGCCCGGTGATGTTGGGAGCAGCGTGATGTTGCTGCCCGGTGATGTTGGGAGCAGCGTGATGTTGCTGCCCGGTGATGTTGGGAGCAGCGTGATGTTGCTGCCCGGTGATGTTGGGAGCAGTGTGATGTTGCTGCCCGGTGATGTTGGGAGCAGTGTGATGTTGCTGCCCGGTGATGTTGGGAGCAGCGTGATGTTGCTGCCCGGTGATGTTGGAAACAGCGTGATGTTGCTATCCTGTGATGTTTGGATAAGCTTGATGTTGAAAGCAGCGTGATGCCAGAAACAACTTGGTCTTGACAGTAGTGTGCTGTTGAACGGTGCTTTATTTTGAAAGTACCTAGCTTGACATCGAGAGTAGATTAATGTTAGTGTAACTTTGGTACCGAAAGTAGCTTGATGTTGAAAATACGTTGAAAGTACCAAGTTGTTGAAGACCGCCTGACTTTACAATTAGGTTGATGACGAAAGTAGTTTAATGAAGGGAGAAGCGTGATGTTGAAATTGCCTTGACGTTGAAAGTAGCTGGATGGTGAAAGCTTCATGTTGTAATTATTTTTGAGTTGATAGCAGCTTTGTGTAGAAAGGTATTATAGATGAAGGAAACATGAATATTGGGCTAAAAACTGATATCAAATGTAATATTAGGCTGGAAACTGACATCAAATGTAATATTAGGCTGGAAACTGACATAAAATGTAATATTAGGCTGGAAACTGACATCAAATGTAAAATTAGGCTCGAAACTGACATTAAATGTAATATTAGGCCAAAAACTGACGTTCAATGTAGTGTTAGGCTAGAAACTGACGTCAAATGTAGTATTAGGCTAGAAACTGACATCAAATGTGGTATTAGGCTAGAAACTGACATCAAATGTGGTATTAGGCTAGAAACTGACATCGAATGTGGTATTAGGCTAGAAACTGACGTCAAAGGTAGTATTAGGCTAGAAACTGACGTCAAATGTAATATTAGGCTAGAAACTGACGTCAAATGTAATATTAGGCTAGAGAATGACATCAAATGTTCCTGAGTGCCATATGACTCGCCTTAGTGTAAGAGAACAGCGTTAGTACAGTCTTTTTAACTCAGCACCGTGCAGATGGTCAGTGTGTCTCGAAACCAGTAAAAACATAAGGACGAATATCGCTATTTCCGACGTAATGTTCGTTGAACTTTACATGCAAGGCACCCTGTGAGGAGCTGTGCTCATGTTTGAGTGGTATATGTCGTAACATTACAGAGCTTGTAAGATTCCCAATTAGATTTGTTATTTACTAGTTGGCAGGACTCACGAATAATCCGAGGTTAGAATTTCAACAGGGGTAGTTTATGATCAAGTTGTAGCATTGATACCGCAATGATCTTCCTATTTATTGATGAAGGATGTGACACTCATAGATACCTACATAGATAGGTTGCGATCCTATTAATATGATATCTTAGACATACGTTGTTGAAGACCAGGGATAATTCTTTAAGCGTGGTGGTAATGCCGATAGTTTGACGTGTTAATATATAGATGCATGAATCGATCCTGGCACTGTTGTGGAAGCAATAGTTTCAAGATGGGGAAAACTAAAAGCGTGGGTGCCACCTTCCGTGTTCAACGCAATGCAACAAAACGTTAGCTTCTGCACCGAGGTCTCCAGCGCACACCAAGGGTGATGCTCCAAATTCAAATCGTTAAAAAATTGCTCTTGAATCCATTTATTTTTTTCGGTTTCATGCCACAGCATGAGCTGAAGGTTTCTTGTACTAAGGTGTAGAGAATTCATGAGAACTGAATTTACACCTGATCGTCGAGGGTGTTGACACAAAGTACACATGTCAATTGTTTACTGAGCGATGGTAAGTCAATGCCTGGATCTGTAGTCAAGTCCCTTCATCACGATATCTAGTCAAGTTCTAATCACGATATCAAGTCAGGTCACTTCATCACGATCCCTAGTCGTGTTCTAATCACGATATCAAGTCTTGGTGTCTGGTCAAGTTCTAATCATGATGTGAAGTCTAGATGTCTAGACAAATTCGATGTCTAGTCAAGTTCGATGTCTAGTCAAGCTTGATGTCTAGTCAACTTCGATGTCAAGTCCAGTTCGGTGTCTAGTTAAGTTCTAGTCCAGTGAAGATTTCTAGTCAAGCTCCTTCACCACTATCGTATTTCTCAAGCCCAGAAGATCGATCTCGTTACTTTGTATTTACTGAAATGAAACAATTTGCCGCTTGTGTTTTTGACTTCCGGTTCTTGCGCTATATTTCTTAAAATCGAAAAATCATGATGTCCTAAGAGCTTCCCCGTAATGATGAGTGAATAGGACGATCCATACTTTGAAACTACTCTAGGAACAAACTTACACACACATCACACAGCAACGGAAAAACTTCAACAGACCATCTTCTTTCGCCTGAAAAAAATGAATAGGTATATCACAGCTTTAATAAGGACGAGACAAATTATCTCGTTGCATTATTCGTAAAGTCCTAACTTGAGTGTTTCGTGTGAGAGACCACGTAGTTTTCCCCTTGCTTTCTCACAGGGAACACCTTGAACTCACCAACGCACGGTAATAATATAGCTAAAGCTAGCGAGCTAATGTTGCACATTTCCGTAATTCTTTCTGAGCCTGGTGTGTGCGTTGAGGGCGGCCGCGGGGTGTACACAAAGGGTGTGTCTACACGCCAGTGTACACAAAATTACGTGGGAACTCCGGGTTCAGCCACACCCTCGTGTAAACAACCGCTAGCTTGGGAATTTCGTGCACAAACAACGCAAAAATGTTGTCAACAGATTGCCTCGAGTGAGCGGGCAAGCGGGCATGGGTCCGTCTCAGCGGCACCGAAACAACGGCACAGAACGGCAAAATTAACAGAAGATGAAGGTCTTCACGGCACGGAACGGCAAAATTAACAGAAGATGAAGGTCTTCACGGCACGGAACGACAAAATTAACAGAAGATAGTCTTCGAGCTGAGATGCCGGAATGAGCGTGGCAAACTCAGCTCAAATGGGGAAATCTTGAGCGTGACATGCGAAGCACAATTTGAGTTAGGATTTTCTGTAAAATATGCTAAAGTATACTTCATACCAAAATGTACTAATATGTCCGTTGTCCTAAAATGTGCTAAAATATATTCTGAAATGCTCTGAGATGTAATTTGCACTAGAATGTTCTAAAATGTTCGTCTATCCGTGGCATGTTAAGCTCAATTATTTCAGTACAATATGCTGAATTCGCTGGAGGCTTATACAAAAACTAATTTTTAAAGCATGCTCTATCACACGGCTGGCGTATTTCATGATTAAGAGCAAGTGAACAAAAATACTCATAAATTGGGGACAGCAGTGGGAATTGAATGATGTAAATTGAGTAGCATTGATAGCGAGTGCATTTCGCTTTTATTAACTTTTAATTTTCAGTCACTGACCAGCTGGACAGCCGAGTGGTTTGGGAAAGAAGACTTGTACCCAAATGGTTTGGGAAAGAAGACTTGAGGTTAGAGTCCCTCGTATCGGAATGAATGATTAGTGATGCCTTAGAGTGGCATCGTACGTGCATTTTGAAGGTACCATCGTATTCTAGGATTGTTCTTCATTTGCAAACACGAAAGATCTTCACACCAAGAAGGGAACGAAAACCTTCAGTACTGAAATTTCTCTTAAAAACACCTTTTTAATTTTCAGATAGCCCTTGGCATAAAAACCCTGAGAGTTTCGGTGAGACGACGACCCATAACCAATCAAAGAAAGGGGCTAAATCTAAACGACTCTACATTTGTAGTGCCAATATTCACGAATGGCCTCTTCAGCCAGCTGGAGTCCCAGCCTGAGCTCGATTGTACCGTTTCATTTTTCATGAGATTCAAAGTCACGATGCTTTAACGCCTCTCCTTGTACAGTATGGGAAGAAATATCGTGTTGTTCACATCGATGGAGAATTTAACGGGCAGACTAATTCGACTCCTGGGCTGACGAATTGGATAAATCTGAACACCAATGGAGTGCATGAATCGTGTTTTATCGAAATCCCTGTAGATTTTTAAATCCATAAATTTAGTTTAGATTACAACGTTTCTATGTTTGTAATTGCTATTTTCTATTGTGTTACCGGCTGTCCATCGAATAAACCCGCAGCACATACCTTGATGAAAGTACACGTCATATACTTTGATGAAAGTACCTAACATATACCTTGATAAAAGTACACGTTATATAATTTGATAGAAATACTTATCATATACCCTGATGAAAGTGCGCAGATACACCTTGATGAAAATACACGTCATATATCATGATGAAAGTACATATCATATACCCTGATGAAAGTGCGCATCATATAACCTGATGAAAGTGCGCATCATATACTTTGATTGAAAGACGTATTACAAACCTTGATGGAAACACCATCACTCACGTAAAAAAACACGTATCGTGTGAGGGCAACCAGACACCCTTGCTTCCCGGTCGCGGCACAGTCGCCTCACGGTCGCGCCACGGTCGCCTCGCGGTCGTGTTGCCGACCTAGCCTCTGAACTCTGCCTGCCCGTGGACGCTCAACATTTAGAGTGAACATGCTCTACTTTGTGCAAGTGGCGCCGAGGTATGATGTGTACTTTCATCAGAAATGTGATGTATACTTTTACCAGGATATATGATTTATGTTTGAAACTTTTCACAGCTGCGCAAATCGCACTAAAGATTATACGAACAGTAAGATGTAAAAAACGACATGCGTGTAACACTATGCGAACAGTAAAATGTAAGAAACATCATGCGTGCAACACTATGCGAACAGTAAGATGTAAAAAAACATCATGCGTGCAACACTATGCGAACAGTAAGATGTAAAAAACATCATGCGTGCAACACTATACGAACAGTACGATGTAAAAAAACGTCATGCGTGCAACACTATACGAACAGTATATGTAAAAAACATCATACGTGCAACACTATACGAAGAGTAAAATGTAAAAAATATCATTCGTGCAACGCTATACGAACATTAAAACATCATTCGTGCAACACTATACGAACAGTAAGATGTTAAAAACATTCGTGCAACACTATATACGAACAGTAAGATGTTAAAAACATCATACGTTCAACGCTATACCAACAATTCATGCACTGTATACCGTAGAGCGTAGCACAGTGTATGGTAAGCACGCGTGCGATTTTTCATCCCTGTAAATAATAAACTATAAAATACTATTGTTAAGTATAATTTTTATCATTTATTATTTTTCATCACTGTAAATAATAAACTATAAAATACTATTGTTATGTATAATTTTTATCATTATTAAATGATCGAAGAATACGTATATTTGATGGTACCCATCTATAATGTTTGTATTACATAAGTCATGTATTTTTAAGTATAGATTTTAAACATATATTTAAGTATCAAGTATTTTTTAGTAGATTCGTGTAATTTCGCTGAATGAACTCATAGGCCGTGAAATAATATGCGGTAGCGTCTGAGAAGCAACCAAAACTGTCCATACGAAGCAGTCCAGTTTCACACGAGACGCTTTGCTGTCGGAGCATTGCGCCATGTTCAACTGAATAACTTCCAAGTCGCTACTTCAGTTCAACTCCAAAAACTTGGGATGTAGCACTGCTACGATATCAAGCGTGGAAACGATTTGGGAAACGATGTCAAGGGTGGAAACGATTTGGGAAACGATGTCAAAGGTGGAAACGATTTGGAAAACGATGTCAAGGGTGGAAACGATTTGGGAAACGATGTGAATGGTAGAAACGATTTGGGAAACGACGTCAAAGGTGGGAGCGATTTGGGAAACGATGTCAAGGGTGGGAACGATTTGGGAAACGATGTCAAGGGTGGAAACGATTTGGGAAACGATGTCAAGCGTAGAAACGATTTGGGAAACGATGTCAAGGGTGGAAACGAAAATGCGGCAACGATTTCGAAAACGATGCGACTACGACAATGTCAAGCGGGGAAAGCAATTTGGGATGAGCAAGCAAGCAGTTCAAAATCAAGCCGCGCACTCGATGCGCACAGCCCTAATTGCCATTTGCTATAGCATCTCGCGGGCAAAAGCTATCACGCTGCGATCAGACAGCCCTTGATGGCGCATTATAGAGCCATCAGATGGACCCTCTATCGGCTTTTACTGATCTCTTGGAACCGTCATCCCTCTCCCTTTCATCTTCAACCCTCTGGGAGTCACAATATCAACTTGATGTTCGCGTAAGTTTTCCCCCTAAACCGAAAGTCGTGCCCTCAAACCTTCCTCTTTGTCTTTTTCTTCTTCTTCTTCTTTCTTTTTCTTCCTCCGAGGCGTCGTTGTATTCCTCTGAGCAAATTTTGCCCTCCTTGTCAACTTGAAGACCAATATTTTCTTGGCGTCATCTACTCTAGTACTCGTATCTAATTAGTTGTGTTTAACTTAAAATTAGTAGGTAATAAGCAAATTAATTTTCTTTACAGTGAGTGTTTACAGATGGATGATTCGGTCTGTCCAAATTAGAACAGATAATTTGTCTTACGTAATTGGAAATAGCTATTTAATGTGTTTAGTCCACTCTGAAATACACATCTAATTAATTTCGACTGCTTGCGACCATATCTTCGTACAAACAATTCAAACAAACTATTACCACAAGCGTCGCATTCCATACAAATTACAAACGTGGGCTTCTTCTCTCTGTATTACTGAAAATTTTAAGTATAGATACTTATGAGCTTGAATAAGTTTTATTCTTTCCTGGGCTTCTTATTAAAAAAAATTCTAAATCATACAAATATATATATTTATTAAATAACCTAATTCATTAATCCTTAATGAACACAAGACTAATCAACTAATGAATTTATTAAACGATATCGTATGATTACAATTTAGAATTTCGCAATGTTTAATCAATGAAAAGCTACATATTTTGTAGAACACTTGAAATTTGTTTATTCTCATGTATCATTACAAAGTTATTCGTTTTCATTGAGGCGTAAGAGCTGTCGACTTTATAGCTCGCACTCCAACATTGACCTACATACACTGCAACGAGCAACCAAAACAAATATACACTGTGACGTGCCCGCGCTCAAACCAAACTTGTATGAATTCAAGTATGGAGGTTACAGTATGACTCCGTTTAACGCTTTCCAAAAATATTTCACGCGCGTCTGTTCGTGAGTTACAGCCTTAATTTCCCGTTTCTTTGTGACTGGACTAAATGAAAATGTAAATTTTATTCTTCAACCTCACGATCGCGGTCCGGTGTGCAAGGTTTCACAGTCGTATTCCATCCAACACAATGCGAGTCATAAATTGAAGGCTAGTACAATACGAGTTTATTCAAATTTGCGTTTTTCAACACAATGCGAGTCATAAATTGAACAGAAGTACAATACGAGTACATTCAAATTTGCGTTTCTCAACACAATGCGAGTCATAAACTGAACACAAGTACAATACGAGTACACACAAATTTGCGTTTCTCAACACAATGCGAGTCATAAACTGAACACAAGTACAATACGAGTACACACAAATTTGCGTTTCTCAACACAATGCGAGTCATAAACTGAACACAAGTACAATACGAGTACACACAAATTTGCGTTTCTCAACACAATGCGAGTCATAAACTGAACACAAGTACAATACGAGTACACACAAATTTGCGTTTCTCAACACAATGCGAGTCATAAACTGAACACAAGTACAATACGAGTACACACAAATTTGCGTTTCTCAACACAATGCGAGTCATAAACTGAACACAAGTACAATACGAGTACACACAAATTTGCGTTTCTCAACACAATGCGAGTCATAAACTGAACACAAGTACAATACGAGTACATTCAAATTTGCGTTTCTCAACACTATGCGAGTCATAAATTGAACACAAGTACAATACAAAAGCAAAGTTTCACAGGAGTAATGGGCTTTTTTTTGCTGCTTATTCACTGCAATGGAAGTTAGGAAATCACACTTAATTGCCGGGAACAAAAATCAAGTTTCACTGTGTAATTAAACTCGAATGAAGTGGGAAGGTAAAAGTCTTGACCATTGCACCAATACACTAAATTTATTCTCTAGGGTACTCACCTTAAGCGGAAGGCAGCTCTGAACACGTCTGAGCATCGTCGTTTTTATATAGTGTTCAATAGGTATTCTGGATACCACCTATACAATCTTTCACGTCAGCATAACTCGTATCAATGCAGGTACAGTTGAATATTATAAGTTCGGTTGCCTTCTCTTAACACCCTGTATACTGCCCTCAAGTTAGTCAACATTAGAAGGAACACCGTGAGTTGTCTATCGATGCCAATGCTGCTGATCTAAATCTTGAACGAAATCATACTGTCCTCCAGTATCTAACTCCACCAACTCTGAAGGGTTGCAGAAAAATTTGTTATGTGCTTCCACGGTCATCGTGTCCCGAAATCCTAGTATTTTCCATGCAGCTTTAATTACCCCGTCATTACTTCACAGTTACTTTTAAGTAAAGCTGTGAAAACACACGTACATACATGTATTATATCTTACATTCAAACAAAAATATTTGGTACTCAGGCTCCATAATGAAGAGGGCAATTTTCGAAGTACTTCTTCTGAGTTGAAACATAGAATTACATTATACACAACGTTGATGTAATTTACTCTATATCCCCGGGGGTAAAGTGCTCAAAGATGTCACTCTTCCATTTCTCGTCAGGGTGTGCACGTCGCTCATCATTTGGATGCTCCTTCAAAAGAACTTTGAGGGACACCATGCAGGGACTCTTCTTCTACTCCGGCCACTCTCCCTCACAGCAGCTGCCCCTAACTGACAGCCACAACTCAACTTTTCTTGCTTCGGGCATTCGGGTATTATTTGGGTAATAGCGCGATCGCTTGCTGCATTCAGTACGTATTCATGATACGGAAAAAAAAAATCGTGATTCTCAGAGTCGCCAGTCAGATTCAGGAGTAGAAGTAGTAGGACCTCCAAAATATCGCTCTCTGCACGATGCTTGCAAAGTCAGATTCAGTTGATTTGATAATGTGTTTGGCAAAGGAAGGCTCTTTTCTTTATTCAAGCAGTGAAGTCATCTCACATTCGCGCATTGATTATATTAATTGTGTATTATTTTCTTCCTTGGTCGTCAAATAATGTTAACCGAAGGCTCTTTTCTTTATTCAAACAGTGAAATCATTACACATTCACGTATTGATTATATTAATTGTGTATTATTTTCTTCCTTTGACGTCAAAATAATATTAACCGAAAAACTTCAAGAGTAACTGGGCAGCTAACCGTGTTCGGAAATAAATTTTCAGATCGAGAACTGCTGGCAACGCAATATTTTACCACCCTGAAATATCAACTAGTGAGATTGTATACTGCGTGCTTTTAGAGAAGGGTTCAAAAAATATACCCACTGTTTCTAATTCGATAATTTCGAAATAAAAGAACTTATACCTTCTACCTTCATGCGCAGGTGTAGTGTAACTATTAAATTAGTTTTGGGTAGGCGGTGCTTGCTGGTTTTTCCGCGAATCTTTCGTTTCGAAATTATTGAATTACAAACAATGAGAACATTTTTTTGGACCACTCCGTGCGTCAGATTACGGGCGGTTATAGGATAACTGTCCGGAGAATATCCAATCCAGTTCATGTACCTGCCTTCTATCACAAATGTCTATTCAAGGTAATTGATCATACTTTGTATCACTGATGCGTTGATCGTAGATGTAAAACTATTAGCTGAATTTTCGGGCAGACATCGTTCGATTGAGATATCGGTGACGAGAACGTCTAAACTTAATTAACGCAGAATTTACTGTCTCAGATAAACCGTCCACTGGTTCCCAACTTTTGATTAAGAGGATGTAAGTGTTTAATCTCCTGATTAATGGGTTTTATTTGCCACAATGCATCAGTGAACGGTTGTGCCTATATCGCTCGAGTGATAGTATCTCAGACAGAGTAGATAGCGGCCGAGACAGAGTAGATAGCGGCCGAGACAGGGCAGATAGCCCCCGAAACATGGCAGATTGCAGCCGAGACAGGGCAGATAGCGGCCGAGACAGGGCAGATAGCAG
>VOMN01125962.1:0-18641 GCA_014899125.1 Orchestia grillus
TGTGCTGCACGGTGGCCTGTGTGCTGCACGGTGGCCTGTGTGCTGCGCGGTGGCCTGTGTGATAAACGAGCACGCATCCGCGGTAAAAAATTTTGAAGTTAAATTCTCGAGATGTTCGAGGCTCGCCGAAGAACAGCAACTGTATCATTGTACTCCAACTTTCAACACATGTAGTAAATTACATGCACAATTGCTATCGTTATTAAGGTTAATCTAATGATATTTGAGTTTCCAAAAACAGCCTTTCCCAAATTCATCCGAACAATATGCTGAAAGCAACAAAACAAGGAATAAAAGAAAGAAGAGGTAGATGAGGGCGCCGTCGCAAGTTCAGAAAAACTCAATTACGAAGAACAAAGTATTTATTTTACGGTGTCGTTGCAAGAATGAGGTGCCCGTTCGGAGACGCAATATCTGTAGCACTTAAGACGATGCGCGGCCGGGGCCGTCCCGCCGACACAAAAGAGCTCTTCTCTTGTGTGGAGGGGCGCTCTATGGCGGCCACACCGCGCGCTAATCGAAATACGGAAGCTTTTGCCGCAAATACTTTGACGAATTCCCCCGAAGGATCGAGGTGTGACTACAATACACCCGAAGTAGAGCGCCTGTAGAGGGGGCCATTTGGGGGGGACTTAGGGGGATGTAGGGGATATGAGGAGAATATATGGAGGATACGTATGGTATAGAGAACATACTCCCTGCTATCGTCAACTGCCAGTCGACCTCTTCGACGGCTTCACCTCAGGATTTGCAGGAGAACTAAAATAAGTCGATTCGGTTTATTCTTGAGTCGCGATTTTTTGTTGCAATAAATGTTACCAGACTTTGGCTCGTTAATGTATGTGTAAAATTTACCTCTTGCAATTTGTTGCATGATTTTTTTAACAAAACGGAAAGGTACGAAGGATGGGGCAAGATTATCGTAAAAATAACAAGATTGAAAATTACTTTCAAGTGTTAGAAAGCAAGAAATGATGTGGTGACAGCTGCAAAAAGAGAAACATCAGCAGCGGCAGCAAATACAGCAGTAGCAGCAATTACAACAAGAACATCAGCAGCAACAGCAACATATAAAGTCTTCTTATTCGCAAACGTAACATCAATAAAAAAAATTACGAAAACATTCTCCAGCTGAATTTTAATTTTCCTGCTGAAAACATCTCCTGAAGAGAATTCTCAAAGCTTAATGAAATCTCCAGCTTTGAATCTAAAATTTAAAAACTACATTCGAACAGTTAATCACCCCGCGCCATCGTCGCAATAAACTGTGAAAACATTTTTGTGAAATTTAACTGCATTTTTATCGTTTTTAAGAAAAGAAGCATAGCTAATCGAACATGAAATGTTTTCACTATTCGTTTTAACTACAATGAAGATATCTGAAATGAAAATTAATCAATTCATACACGTAGTTATAAACACACACATTACTGAAAGTTATAGCTACGACCTGATGGCGTGGACCACCGTGTGGTAGGTGATGTTAAAAACCATTGCATCAAAATCGCCCAGAACAATCCGCACGACCAAAAACATTCACCAAAACATCAAACTCAAGTTTAATCAGCATCTTCAATCTAATTAACGGCATTTTCCATCAGTTTCAACCCTCCACGGGCAATTGAAAAAAGTTAAAGATTGTCTAATATAACAATAAGAAGTAAACGTCTCATTGTATCCGGCCTTGACTCGATGTTCAGAGGAAACTTTGCTGCACTACGTAAGTTTCTAAAGGCTTGAAATAGCCTTTGTCGGTTGTCATAGGTTGATTGTAATCATTCCAAGAACCATCCCAGCAGCAACGAGAACCGACAGGTCCTCTGACCCCCCCGAGGTGATCGTTGGAAAATCCTCCAAATATCATTTGGCGTTGGATTCCAGCATCCAGGAACTGCGGAGTCGTCCAGGGATTACCGAACGATGGAGTCCTGTTGGAGGCCTTCCTGTCGATTAGGCAACGTTTACCTTCACTATAATGGTACTAAGACATAAAATAATTTTTTACGTCGTAAATTGAACGCATTTACGAGACGGAAAGCACGACAAAAATCTTTATGGTTTCGGGACACGCTCAAGTCTGAAGCAGAGTAGGCACTTACCTGAAAGTTTTACACTGAGTCAATTCGACGAATATTCTGCAAGTGCTTACGAGCTCCAGCGCATCTGACGATACGCTCTATGTTTGCCTACTTATCGAGCCAGGAATTTTGTAATCATTGCTTTCATTGTTCGTGTCTGGACAAGTGAGCTATTAATGCGAATACGCACACTGCTCTAATGACGAAGAATTAAACGTTTTCTGAAAGTATTGTGTCTAATTTTTTAGCCTAACACGTAAGTGTCAAGTATTTGCTAAAATTATCGTCAGTTATTTCGATACTATCATACCAATTACATGCCATCTTTATTACAATTTTGATTTCGAATAGATGAAGTAAATTTCATTACAGAATTTCATGCCGATTTCACGTGACTTGCCCTGAAGATGTGATCGTATCTTCCAGGGAAAGTATGTTGACAGTACTTTTACACATTAGCTGGATTACGGAAACGTTTCATTGGGACGAGCAGCACCTGGTTCCATTGAAGGGGCGCCATCACGCTTGGCCAGCCCTTCTGATGTGCACCAGTCGTACTCTGCGAGATGGGAGATGGCAGGTCCCAGACAGCACAGACGAAAATCAGGGCAGCCCGAGTGCTTGATTGATGGATGACAGGCGGATTTGGTACGTACGTACGTCGACGTGGTCACTTGGATTTGCATAAAACACGGCCAATATTGCAGATTGCGCACCGCCGCGTGGCCCATCAGACCGATGGGCAAGATCGCAGGTAATCTCAGTGACAGTCTATCTTCACTGCGACTCTCTCGTAAAAAAAGGAAGAACATTTGGGTGAGCCTGGCCTGATCTGACCGGATTTCCCTAGTCATGCAGACACCAATATTTGATCCAAGTATTGGAGGTACTTTGATCGAGCGGACGAGACTTGTGAGCTCTATTAAATCTTGCCAATATTGCCAGGGCCTCTCCTAGCAGTTGCACTGCGTGGAAAAAAATATATCATGGGAACGTTCGAAATCCTTCGAAACTGCTCAACTTCAAATAGGATTTCCAAACAGTTGTGGCTTCTAACTAACGGAGCTAAACTTCAGCAAAAACTTAAAGCAAATTTTACAATTTCCTAATTCGAGTTAGCACGGAGTGAAGAAAAGTAACTTATAAGCACCGCTAATTGTTTTTTTACATGAGATGAAATTTACGGCATTGATTTTGTTTCAGCATCTGAAACGAATGTTGAATAACATTTGGCATCAGGCCATCATTCCTTGAAATTGCAAATGTAACCGAGCTCTTTGCTTGCACGCACATTATTTTAGCGCAGTTAAATTGCAGGACGCTGCTCCCTGCTTCTACACAAGAGACGTCCACCGTCTCGGTTTAGGCAAAGACCTGTAATTTGAGTTCACTGGCGTCAGGAAATATTTATTCTTCGCGGCCGCTTTCCCTGAGCTCATTAAATTTTCCAGGAGCTCTCCTCGAGGCCTCTATTTTGTATCGGACTTGAAGATTCTCTTCCTGCTGGCAGATTGAACAGTGAACCTCTAAATTTGTAAGTTCATTCCACTGTTAAATTTTACGTGCGATAAATGGCTTAAGTATTTAATGGACACTCCATATTGACGAGTCATATTTCAATCATCGCTGTCGGTGCAACATTTCGCTTGGGACGCAACAACGTCTGATGCTTCCGCAGCGCGTCAGTCGTGTGTCAGTAGACGCGGTCAAATCATTAAGGGAGGATTCCCATCATTTTTACATCAGAAGCTTGAGGCACCTACACCCATCCAACAGCGAAGAAAGTAACTTCGTCTAAGTTAGGATATTGTTAAATAAGAGCACTGGAATTGCGTAATAGGGAAAGTCTGTTCATGTTTAAGTACGTGTGCGTTGACCATTGAACAATATGGCAGTAACCCCATGAAACATCGGAAGCAAGTATGTATTTTCACGCCCAATTTCTTCCGTGGAATTTTCCTCAGGGTTCGGGATGTTCTTTTAAGAAATTGCTGGTGCTGAGATGAAGACCAGTTGGTTCATCAGCCTACAAATGCCGGTCTTCATTTTAATTACAATACTCAAGGTAAGGCTTAAGAGCCCTTCATAAGCTACAGCAAACTTAGCAGCCTTCGACGTTGGTATTTTAGAGCTATTGAGAGCCTTAAACTCTGTGATTATTCCATTTACACCCTCGCTCTGTAATATATATGTAATTCGGGAACATTTCAGTTGGGATCGTAAAAGCCAAACTTTTGTTGCGTTTAGTGGCGCTTTAGAGCCACGGCCTGTAATGACGGCCTGTAATGACGGCCTGCCGTCCTATGGCCTGCCTCCTGGTCACAGTGCCCGCCACTTGTCCGTCCTAGCCCTCGTTCTGTGTCTCAAATTTAAGTTTTTGTAACAGTTTTCCTCTTTTCCCCGCCTGAGGGAAGGATGAGCGGCGTTAATTGTCATATTTCTTTCATGAATTTATTTCTCTAGGATGTAGAAATAAATTTCAAGGAGTGAGTGCATCACCAAACGCTACTTCGTCGTTTCGCTCTGCTCCCTGCAAATTCAGTCGCTGAAGTTTCAGCAAGTGCGCGCTTTGTAAATACATTTCGTAGCGACTGAAGCGACTCTAGAACACATGTTTCTTCCATGTTTGTTTGAAATACACGCATAGTCAGTCAATTAGAGAATTAAAGCTTGAGGTTCGGCGCCGAAGTAAAATTTAAATTAATGTTAAGATGAAGTATTAAAGAATAGTAGCTGTCGTGAATAACGCGCGTCCCCGTAATTGACATCTGCAGAGAAATTTCTTTAGAGCTCTAAAAGTTACTCGAGTAGTTAATGTTTCCTTGATTTTCGAATGCAAATCTTGAATACAGTTCTATTTTGCTGGTAAATAAATATTAGAAGCTTATAGTGTTAATAACGGAAAGTGTGTTCCAGAAAGTGATCAATTGAGTTATACAATGAGCATTCTTAAGGCTGGTACTGTCACGTGTAGTAAGGAGCATGACGAGGTATTATTGCAGTAGTTACTGATACAGGCAAGGTTCACGGAGGGAATCAGAGAAATGATCCAGACTCACGCGACTGAAAATTTCCATGAAACAACAGAACGCATCAAATTTTATCTTGTCCGATAAAAATCAAACTTCTGAAAGGCAGTCATACGTATTGAGATTGAACGTAACTACCAAGATTTCCACCCACTAGCAAAAAGAAGAACTAAAGAATGAGTTTTCATTGGAACTCCAGGATTGTAAATTAGAGAGAAGATGTTGATTTAATCATTCAGGAGAGATGAAAAGAAGTTCTTGCAGAGCTGGCCCGCGATTCTGCATCGTGTGTGCTCACCCACGCCGTCGCGCTGCAGTCACAGCTGCAATTTATCTGCAAGTGCAAAGGCTTGTGATTTTGTGTCGGCGAACTCAAAGCTGCAAATTTTGACGGTCACCCAATGGACGTCGCTAAATAGATTCAGAGGAAGACTGGAGCGCCAGCGACAGAACTCTATTTAAATGCGTCGAGGGGCCATTCGAAAGCAATTGACAGCCACAAAATACATGGTTTAAGCCGCACAAAAATCTACATCCGTTCCTTAAAATGCTGGTCGAGTGGAGTCGTAAAACCGTCCTCCAGCTCCGAGAGAGGCGGGCCTCCGCTGGTGAGGCAACGGAGGAGGCAATCGCCTCTGTCCTGCTCATCCTGCGGCTGTTTCCACTCGCCTCACTTCACTTGTTGCGGGATTCTTACTTCACTTGTTGCGGGATTCTTACTTCACTTATTACAGGATTCTCACTTCACTTATTGCGGGATTCTCACTTCACTTATTGCGGGATTCTTACTTCACTTATTGCGGGATTCTGATCGCTAGAGTGTAAGTCATTGCACCGAGTATCATGATTACACTTACTGAAGTTCTCTTAATTGAAACTTGAAGGACGATTCCCACTACTGAAATTTGCCGTCACTTGTGTGCATGAAAATTTTACAATCTATAACTCAAGTAACTGATACCTAAATGAAACTACAGCTGTCTAAATGTATGATCGTTTTATACGTTTTAGTTTAAGTCGCAGTTTTAAAAATATGAATTACGCACGTTGAAGTCGATGGATAAATTTCTTTGGTTTATGTAAATTAAGTTATTTGACAAATTTTATTTATCGTTTGTTGTTTTTAGACTACGGCTAGATTTTTCGTCCTCAAGACTTCAAAGCTAAATTTTACTACGATTTCACCCCATGAATTTGATTCAATGCAGATTAAATTTTTTCTAATTTTCTTTCAAATCTTCACGAGAGTTTCTATAACGCTGAGCTGAAGTCCTGAGCTGAAGCCCTGAGCTGAAGCCCTGAATTAAAGCCCTGCGCTGAAGCCCTGAGCTGAAGCCCTGCGCTGAAGCCTTGAGCTGAAGCTCTGAGCTGAAGCTCTGAGCTGAAGCTCTGAGCTGAAGCTCTGAGCTGAAGCTCTGAGCTAAAGCCCTGAGCTGAAGCCCTGCACTCAAGTCCTGCGCTGAAGCTCTGAGCTGAAGCCCTGAGCTGAAGCCCTGCGCTGAAGCCCTGAGCTGAAGCCCTGATCGAGCTGAAGCCCTGCGCTGAAGCCCTGAAGCCTCCCTCAGGTGCCGGCACCCCTGCCGCCCGCTCGACCGCGCGGTGAGGAAGAGAAAGCGAGCTAAAGCGCACCAAATGAACGTCGTCCCGAGGAGCTTGTTAGCCGAGGAGATGGCGTGATAAAAATGTTCCGAACTCATGAAAAATTTAGGCAAAGAGACTGTCGAGGAAGAATGAGAAGACTTCATGATAACTTGGTGTGAAACTCAAAATAAATAATCAACGAAAGGACGAAAAAGCAAACACGAAATTCTAAGATCAGCGAAGGCAAGGAGAAGAAAAGGATGAGCAATGAAGAGCCACAAAGGAAATTAGTGGTTTCCTTCACCGGAAGCTCATCTGGTCCACGCACGGGCTCCAAAAAAATCGCTCCAACGTTAAAAATTTTTAGCGACGAAAGTACATGCTGCTGATCACACACCGCATCTTAACATGTCAATATCCCTGAATTATTGGTGGTGCCTGTCGGATGTTGGGCTTTTAACGAAAATTCACCGAAATGTACGAAGATTAAACATCAATTTATCGTTCAAGAGAAGCTGTAAAATGCGCTCTAACTCTGAAAACCTGACTCACAGGAGCCCAATCCGCATCTCGTACTCACAGGTTGAGCTAAAATATCCGAAGTGATCACGGCTCAAGGCAAGCGTGATGGAAATCTTCCTCGAAATTCAGAGTGACGTCGCACTTCACAACTGCAGAGCTGCAGCACAGCAGACCTCAAGTGCAGCGTGCTGAAAGCAATCACTCGGACGCAGTTTTGCGTCCACATTCACACGTTTCTCGTGGCATCCTTTGACATCTCACAGCTCGGGGTGTCATTTCTTAATAAGAATTACAGTAACTGAATCGTTAGCAGAACAGAAATGGGTGTTATTTCGCTTCGAAACGTGCGTTGATATTTTCATTGTGAATCATTCCTGTATTTTTGATGAGTATTCCTCAACGATTCGTGAGCAAATCCCAGTATTACCCAGTAAGTCATGTGCAAACTACAGTATTACCCAGTAAGTCACCTTCAAACTGCAGTATTACCCAGGAAATCACCTGCAAACTACGGTATTACCCAGTAAGTCATGCGCAAACTGCAATATTACCCAGTAAATCACAAACGGGGTGCAAACTGCAGTATTACCTTACTGACTGGGTTCAAACTGCAGTATTACCCAGTAAGTTACGTGCAAACTAAAGTATTTCTTGGTGAGTCAGGTGCAGACGGCTGTGTTTCCCAGTGTGTCACGTGCAAACTGCAGTATTACCTAGCAGGTCATGGGTAAATTGAATCATGTCCCAGAAATCTATGGGTTAACGGCGATATTTCCAGGTCAGTTTCTTGCAAGCTGCAGTGAATTAAAATTAGAGCTCGTAACTGCAATTTCCACTCAGATTCATTCTGGCGGGACTGCACTGACTAAAATGGACATTTCAGACAGGGACATTACAGTAATAAGTATTTTTATGACTTGCATTATTGACATAGAAATTTCTGCAATGTTGATCACTATGACGATGAAATACCGCCTTAAGCCCTATGTTTGCGAAGACTATAACAGGTAAGGAAAACACTGTGATGAACATAAATTACTTTTATGGAAGTCAGCATCGAAAAAAAGAATGCTCATGAACATTATCTCTAAGAAACTACTATTATGCATACAACGCAATAAAGGGGACTTCAATACAGACCGTGGGCAAAACTGAGGAAGATATGCACAGTCATGCACATAGTTGTTACAGACGAGCAAGTCATGGCAGTAACTAGTGTAGAATATCTTTCGAAATAACTTTTCTTTCCAAAGGCTGCAGGTGGGGTTATCAGAATTCATTGAAATATTCGCAATATTGCCACGAAAGATTGGCGTCAACGACATTCAAAGGCAAACTGCCTTGATGCAGCTCCCACTCGCTGCAACGTGCAGTGATGCAGTTCCCACTCGCCACAACGGGCCTTGATGCAGGTCCCACTCGCCACAACGGGCCTTGATGCAGCTCCCACTCGCCACAACGGGCCTTGTTGCAGCTCCCACTCACTGCAACGTGCATTGATGCAGTTTCCACTCGCCACAACGGGCCTTGATGCAGCTCCCACTCGCCACAACGGGCCTTGATGCAGGTCCCACTCGCCACAACGTCACTTGATGCAGCTCGCACTCACCGAAACGTGTCTTGATGCAGGGACTATTCACGGCTACTTGATACTTACTTGGAGATACTTGGAGGTGTTTGGGCTTCATGCCCCAGCCACACTGGGGGGCCGCCACATTAATACAGCTTCTGTTTACTATTTTCCTATCAACTAATTACTATTTTCAATTTATTATTTGCTATTTCCAATTTACTTTTTACTATTCACCATTTGCTATTTATGCAATTGCTATTATTGCTGCTACTATAAATTTATATTTTTAGATACGATCATTGCACAATGTTATGAATGAATCGGAATTTAAATCATTACAAAATCGAAGTTTCTTAAACAAAATCATCTATTCCTAATGAAAAACTTCATAAATCCAGGACTGAAAGGACAGTCCGTTTCTTGTGCACCTGTGCTATAGTAATAAAAATTTCATTACTCAAATCATTATACGTGCAAACTATATTATAATCTAGGTAAGAAGATCTGGGCGTCAGTATCCCTAGGGGTAAGTAGAATAACTCACAGTGCTGATAAAACTAATTTTGAACGCATAAGTAGAATTGGACTATGTGTGTTGAACGACATTGGTACCCTCGGCCTCTGGCTCCTGTGAACATGGGCAAGACAAGTTACTCCACACGGTATTTACTCTAATTTATTTACATAGTTACTCATTAAGTTACTTATACGAAAGTTGTTTAACAAGTTAATCATGAAGTTATTTATACTTGAGTAATTTACCAAGTCACGCACAAAGTAATTTACTATAAAGTTATTTACCAAATACTCACCAAGTTATCCAATAAAAAGGTAATTTACTACATTACTCACCAAAATATTTACTCAATCTATTTACCGAGTCACTTACCAAGTTGTTCACTTAATTTATTTAGTGAACCACTCACCAAGTTGTTCACTTTAACTCAATGAACAAGCACTCACCTCGCGCTCACCAAACTCACGTCCGCTTCCGCAGGCGTGCAGTTTCGCTCCGTCAGCCACAACCGCAGCCTCCGCTTCCGCTCGCTGCAGCGTCCGCAGTTTTTACCATTTTGCGGAAACTCTACGAAGAAGAAGTCGGCTCCACTGAAATGAATGTCCGATGCACGTGAAAGACACGTGATGGACCGTTTTTATTTTTTCGAAAATTTCGTCATTCCTTCCTTTCCCGACACGAGCAGCGTAGGTTGTACGACGGACATCATGCGGTTTGTGCACCTGTGTCCCTCCATCAAAAATTTTAAAATGATGTTTCGATCTTCGGTGGATATCGATCAAAGAGGAACCAAAATCTCTCGAAATATTGTCTCCTTCTTCGTTGGACTTCAACAACACGTGCTATCAATGCAAACCAGTCGCATCATGGTGCAGATTTCTAACCCTATCTTCAATTAGAAATGCAACATAACAACCACGACAAGGATTATTTGTCTGGTGCCCGCTCCTCACCGCCGTCACCCATCACGCAAGCGTCAAGATGCAGAAAGCTTGACTATGGAAGCCGTGGCAGCATCACATGTGTTTTTAGCATCACACGGCGGGCAAATAGCAGGAAAAGACTTACGTGGGGACACGTCGCCTCTCTTCTAAAAGAAGCACATGCTCGTCTCCTAGAAGTTCGAGTCCCGCGTCTGATCCCAGGCTTAACTTCAGAGGGCCTTAATCCCCGTGTTGGCTTAGGTTGCCTGCCACGGCAAAGGGATAAGTCGGGGACGAAGCTACCATCGTGGGAGAGATCATACTGAGAAAAACGCACGAAGGGTCATGCTTCTCCTGCAACTCATTTTACAAAAAAATACCCATTTCGTAAGTAAAGAGATAATCTAACCGATTTATTCCTAAGTTTTTTTTCCCGCCTGTGACCATTTGAACGAGGAATACAGCGTGACTTTACGTACTGAGCTCCACTGAGGTGATAAAATTTGGTTTCTAGGGGCATAAAGATGCAAACAATAGCATCATAGTCATGAATTATTTCCTGAGCTCTGGGACATACAAAAAAACTTCGAACGAAAACGCAATATAAAGCACATTCTCCCAAAATCACCGTTAGCACTTCGTCTTAAATTACTGATTGCATATCTCATACATGGTATTTGTTAATAGAACTTGTAGCTGTACCTAGAAGGTAATTAAAATTTGGAAATATTTTAACTTAACGTGCCGCAACGATAGATTCTCAAATTACGGAAGGAATGAAACTCCATTTGCCTATCATTATAGAAACTTTACCATGGATTCTAAGGTACAAAATGGCTTCGCTAACAACAATTTTTTCACGCATAGTATACTTCTTCAAAAATTCGATCGCATTTTCGTAACCCACTAGAAATTACCAGTGGAATTACAATACATTTAACGAAGTCTACCTAAAGATTTACTCGGATTCTTTTGGACGGAGATCTCAGAAAAAGCCCTCGCAGCGTCCCCTCGCCTCGCAAAATGGCAGTCGTGACGACAACAAATTCCCTCGGTTTTTCAATCGCTCAGCACAGCAGCGAGGACTTCTGTTGACAAAGAAGTTGCCAGATTCCCAGCTGTCGTCGTTGATGTCTAAAAATCCCAGCTTGGTATGGTATTTAGATCCCTTGAAGACTGACTGTGCCAACTGGGATCTCGCTCAGATTATCCCTAACACATTCGGGGGACACTTGATACCGAGGATACCATCACTGGTGCTCCTGTGATGTAGACATATACTGCGCACACTAAACGTAGTCAGAGCATCATTCAAGAAGACTTGGAAAACTTTGATTATGTTCAAATGAAGTACCAAAAATTAAACTCATTTTCATTATGTTCGTTCGTATATTAGTACAATGCATTAAAACAGAACATGATTCAATGTGCACAACACATATCCATGCCAACATTGCGCTCGTTAATTATTCCACAAGTTTTGCGGGCGACCTCGTGGCAGCTGCAACGAAGTCTGTAAAACTCATCAAAATATGTTAGGATGTGGAAGACAACTCACGTTTAGCTTTCGGCCCTTGTACAAAATTGCCTCGAAATTCTAGCATAATTCGTTCCATGAACGGACTCGTAACGTAAAATGCTCGTATTCCGTGTTTATTTCTTCCACGAAAAAATCGAGTTGGCAGTGTGCCAACCACTGGCCGTTTGATGAAACTGACTCGTATGTCAGAATTCAGCTCGTAAAATTAAAAAAAAATTGACAGCGGTGGCTCGTAAGTCGAATTACTCGTGTGTCGGGGCGTTACTGTATTTATATGATGCTGCGTAGCAAATTGGCTTCGAGAATTTAAACTTTCGATTTCTTTCATACTTCCGATCTGATAAAAAGCTGTCAGCTAAAAATGATGTAAGGAATTGATGTTAGAAAAAAGAGAGCCCGATTTACCGATAAAAATTTAGAAAAGTGAACACAAATATACGATAACATCATTATTCGAAACAAAGTTCAAGAAGCATTTACTTTAGCTTGTAAACCAACGAGCGCATTTTGATTTTTGTACATTGAGACATCAATTTCGTCCAGGTTTGTTGTAAACTAATTGGTTCTGAGTCAGTACGTAATGTTCAAGGCCTTGAAACGTATCAATTACTCATCGGGAGCGGGTTAAATAATTCATTCGCAAAACACACGAGCAAAAAATATCCAAACAAACTTGCTAAATGAAGAATTCAGGTCTCAGCACGTGTAGTTCAAGCCAACCGTAAGACACGGTCATTTCTCGAGCTTAATATTCCGCATGAAAAAATTCAATTGTGACGATGAATGCAAGAACCAGGAAACTGAAGCAACAGGCTTGGCTGCGAGGATGAGCAGGCTTCACAAGCGGGGCACTTATTGCTACTTCTGGCGCGCGGTGGGTTAATTTAAAAGCGTTTCGGCCCTTCAACTCCCCTCTTACAAATGATGTTGTTTTTCGAGCACGTCAAGCAATCATCTGGAAAAAGATGAACGGTCGAAAACGTGCAAGAAACTGTCTTCTTCGAAATGAAATAATCTTCAGTGTTGTGCGGCTAAACATCGGGTGTCCGAGCCAAAGCACTCACAGCTGCATCCATCATTCAATCATGGGCAATTAGAGGCTTCTCATCCGCTGTAGATTACAGGCTGAGCTAGTTAAGAATATTGGTTTACGACCCAGGTACGTCCGTAGGTGCATTCACAGAGCTCCGGGCAAGTGCGTAGTTTGTTCCTGCAGGTTGTGGGCTGCAAAATAAGAGGGTGCTCGGTGGTGGAGACCTAGACTTTACGACAAAAAATTACGAGGCTTTAAGTTTTTCTCGATTTGAATTTCGAACACACCAGACTGACTGTTGCTAAAGCAAGCATTGTGAGGATCTAATGTTGCCTATCCCTGACATGACGCCATTTTTATGACAAACATCAAACCTTTTACCTACGGAAATTCCTAGAGCCGTCTCCGGAAAGGGGCCTTCGGATGACGTTGGTACCAGAACACACTCATTCTAGGGCTTCAGAACACGAGGAAATATTTTCAAGCCTTAGTTTTCTGGCTGAACGAGAATTATAAAGTAAAAATACCTATCCATGAGGAAACAGTTGATCCGTGGGTTATTATTACTGAGAAATGTGTTTAGTCAGACTAGGGGCTTGCACGAATTGATGAGCGTGCATTGATGGCTTTGCTTACGTGATCTTAGACGATTCGAAAATTCATCATTAGAGGGGAAGTTTATTTTCATATGAAAACGCTATCGGTTAAAGCTTGAGTAAAATGAAAGGCTATGCCCTCATTGTGTGTGAGTACTGCGTGAGTACTGCATGAGTACTGCGTGAGTACTGCGTGAGTACTGCGTGAGTACTGCATGAGTACTGCGTAAGTATTGTGGCACACTGTGACGCCCGAAACTTGAATGGGAATTCTGATAAATGAAATAAATCTACCAGCGATTTTTGATTATCTGTTTATTCCTAGAGGAAATAGCAGGTCGTTGCATGACCTGCACTGAGGTGGTCTCCACCATGTCACGCTTGGAGCCTTTCCAGTTTCACATTCATTATAAGTCATTTATTGAAGCTTTCATTGCAGATATTCCCAAGCCCCTACGCAGGAGAAATCACTTTCCAATTCATAATCCTTACTCAGCATTTCGTCTTCCCGTTCTAATCCGATAACGTTTGATGAAAGGGTCGTACTCAGCCCGCCAGCATCGTACGTCATCTTTAGGACATGCGATGAGCGTCTGACGCTCACAACGTTCTGGTCGTAGACAGCGTTGTCGCGTCCGCTTCCTGACCGCTGCGCTGGCCAGCCGAGGGCTTGAGCAGTGGTGGTCATGATATAACGAGGGTGCCGTAGAGGTAATTACACGCGTCACAAAGTAATGATTGAACATTTAACGAGTAATGTATCGTGGGAAAAGAAAGAGCGAAATGAGGTTGACTGGGAAACCTACTGCCGGAATGTCAAATGAACTCATGAAACTATACGCAACGGAAGACGGAAGGAAGAAAGGCAAGGTGCAATTACTCTGCCAAAATCTTCCTCGAAACATCGAACACAGTGCTGTGCTTACGTCAAAATAAAAATGACTTCGTTACTCTGTTACTGTCATCGTCATAATAAGTCTTCCCTAAAATACTCGTAAATGACGTTTTCACAGCTTAATGATTCAATGAAATTTACATTAGGAAAGTTTTTTAGTTTTCGGGTACAGAAGAACAACGCAAGTACCTATGACCAGTAATTTTACCGTAATCTGTAAGTTATAAACTTTTTTACATGAACAATGCTGGTAGGTAATGAGCTACGTGGTAGGGACGAAATGGTGCTAAAATGGAAAAATTTCCTGGATTTTCCCGGTTCATATACGCGAGGCAATGTGCACGTAACTTATAGGTATATACGAGTACATCTTCGTACAATATGCACGTGCAGGCTTACGTGAGCTCGAGGTGACGTCAAAATTACGTCACGTGAGTCAGCGAAGAGGAGGCTATTTGTATTCATTTCAGGAGTCCACATGCGGGTTCTTGGCGTGTAATTGATATGGAGTTGTTTAGAAATTGTTATGTATTTTCTCAATGCTAAAACAAATCTGCAATATATGAATTTTCAGACGTAAAGATGTGGAGGAACTCTTCACCTGAAAATTTCCAGTTCTCCTCGGTTAATCCCAAGCGCAAGCACTTATGCTGCATTCTACATCTGTAGCTCATGGGATGAAGAATTCTCATTAATAAATTGAGTGTTTAAGTTCGAAGAATTGAAAGGCTGACGCGGGTACCGGCTGCAGGCGGCCTGGACAGCGAGACTCCAACTAGGCGACTCTAGACCCCGCCGATGATGCCGTCTGACTGCAACGAGGGTTCATGTCTGTAATCACTGCGGTATAACTCAGAGTTAATGTCAAACTCCTCATTCAGCCCAATGCCAAAATAAACCAAGAAATAATCTCTAATCATGTGCAATCGAGCAAAGGGGCAATTTTGAAGGCACAGCGCCACCCAGAGGGACGGCCGAAAGCTCCGGACACAGCGCTGACAATTACGAGGTCCCGTGTTGGAGGCTCGTTAGGTCATGAGATATGTCGGACTGGAGGGCAGGAGGATGGTGTTCATGCTTCTCAACTTGCTATTAGCGGAGCAATGATAGCGGCAGCCAATGATATCAGTCGGGCTGGCTTGGGGTGCTTGCCCTGAAGAATTTTGGACCGCTGGTACTTGCAAGACGTGCTGATCGACCTCAAAGAGCGCAAGGGAGCTGTGATTCCAGCGAATGATTCTCAGAGGGACTTTCTCTGCCGATCACTGAAGATCAAACAACCAGTGCTGGATTTAGAGGATAAATCCTGTCTGTGTACATGCTCCGATATCTGAATATCTCTGCACAGGGGGTGAATTTGAGCTATAGATTCTATTGTGGACTCGATGCCAAATTCTGAAACCACAAGACGCTGAAAATGAAAGCAAATCCTGCAGCGGGCTCTGCTGGACTTCAAAGTACAGGCTATAAGTGGCGATCTGAAGCACAAACTTCGCTCTAAATTTTGAGTTGCTCGGTCAGGTTCAAAAATAGAAGACTGCCTCATTTCATGTCTTCGTTTCAGGGCTTTTCCTTCTCCGCAAGCGATGATTAGGGGCGGGGAAGTGGGCCGTAATTCATGGAGATGGAGGAGCCACCATGCAGATGCAGCTAATAAGCCGCGGTCTGCCAGACGCCCTCTGCAAACAGCGCAGGCAGCAGCCTCAAATGACTCATTTCTCTTAAAACTTGACCGTACGCAGTCGAGTTTTGCGCTCCACGAACTTATCAACGTTTTAATCGATCATTTCCGGCTAAAATTACTTTTTTGCATGAAAAATGAAGATTCAATCTGGGCTGCAGGGTATTGCAGCCCATTGTGAAGGAATGTGGGATTTTCAGTTTAAACACTGGCGGCCTCTCAAAAAATTATGATGGAAGATCGTTTGACGGTTATTCCAGTTTAGTGACACGTCACACAGCGAGTTTCAAGGAATTAAAAAAATGACAAAACGCTCATTGACCCGACGGAAGGGTTTTAATTTGACCCTTATGATTAGACAAGATGTTTATCGCTGAAATTACGCATTTTTCTACCACCACACTACCATCAGTGAGTGAATTTCGCAAAAAAATTCATCAGTGCCGCAGCAAAATTCAACGCCCTCCTAATGCGCGTAGGGGAAATACAAGAATTACGCTTGAAATACTCCTGCAAGAATTGGTTCGGCACAAAAATTCGTCCCCCGGCATTATTTACATACGTCAACGAGGGAGATTCAATGATCACCGTCATCGTGGTATAACCGAGGGGCACTTTAGTGATGCCCTGCCAAAAGCTGCGACGTGCCAACTTCGGTGATCGCATCTGCTCGGGCCAGGGGCTATTCTTGATTTGAAAGACAGATAGAAATTACCGTTTATTCTGAAATCAATCCCATCCAAAGCATGGAACCCGTCGGGTTTTCATTGAGTATGACAACGACTTCAAAAATAGGTGGGCTTAGTTTTCGGCAGGTACACCAGCCGTTTAACGCCGAGGAGAAAGTGGAAATATCGGAATATGTTGGTAGATATTGTTCTTTACTTGCGTCGAGAGGCTCATCACATCAATGGCCTCTACTGTGACGTCGGCGCTAGCGGGGCAGAGAGGGAGAAGTCTGAGTCGGTGCCGAGTGTGACTCTGGAGTGGCTCAGGGGTTTGAAATTAAATGCGGTATTTTCTCCATCTCATGAATATGTTAACTGAACGCGAACTACAGATTTGACTGATTCGATAAGATCAAAGGTGTAATTTTAGAACGCAGGTTTCAAGTATTTACCTCAAATGCCTTTCGTTGATCAGTCGTACATGCATGTATTTACTTTTATGAATTTGCACCCTAGGTAAACAAAACACTGCCTCAGAGATCACTAACATGAGTATTTATCTTTATGAGCTTGTACCCTAGTTCCTTAAAACACTGCCTCAGAGATCACTAGTACGAGTATTCACCTTCCTGAACTTGCATTCAACACAGAGACTGAAACTTTGCTTCAAGCTGACCAGTCGTGCAATTACTGGAATACGAGCTCTTACTGGAGTCATGATCTCATGTGAAATCAAGATGTTCAACAATTGAGAAACTGTACTCATTTCCGATGCTGTACAGGCGTTCCAGTCATTCACGTATGCGACCATTTCATCGTTTAATTAGTTGAGTGAATCAGTGCGAGAGAGTGCTGTCTATGAAAGCAATATGAAGTTGTCAAGCACAGGTTGAACGCAGGAAGGAGGGCTTGCAAGCCCTGCATTGCTCTTGTTCGACGACCTCCACTCGGCCGCGGTGGGCACCAAGCTGACCTCTGCAGCCATGGCTGCAGGACTGCATGGCTGCATGGCTGCAGTCCTGCAGTCATGCAGTCCTGCAGTCATGCAGCCATGCAGTCATGCAGCCATGCAGCCATACAGTGATGCAGCCATGCAGCCATGCAGCCATGCAGTCATGCAGCCGTGCAGCCATGCAGCCATGCAGCCATGTAGTCATGCAGTCATGCAGCCATGCAGCTATGCAGCCATGCGCTCACTCCATTCATGAAACTGGGCAGTGCATGACTCCGTATGCGATGTTGAACAACATTCCTCCACCTCATAACATATGCATGCGCAACAAAGAACTCGGCGCAAAGTCCTGCACTTATTTGGTCGTGTACGTCACATACGTACATGCATGTAGGCAAAGATGGCATCATCAACAAAAAATGCTGGCAGTGAGACAATGCGTACATTGAACATGATTTGTGCTACATAACCACCTGGCCATGTCTACACCCGCAAGGGAAGGCTGAGTTACCATGTTTACACCCGCACCCTGTTTACACCCGCACCGTATTTACACCGGCACTAGTATACACCTGCACCCTGTTTACACCCGCAGGTAAAGGTTGAGTTTCAATTTCCTGAGACATGGTTTTCACGGGCGCTGGAGTTGCTAGTGAATGGCACCAGACTTACAAAAATGAATTACTCTATAAGGTCGTGTGTCGAAATTAAACCTTAAGAAAACTTTCTGGGCAATATTGCTGATACATCAGGGAGAATTAAGGTTCACCAATGATTACATGAAGAGTTTAAGTGCGCCTGGAATACACGCATCTTCTTCCAATGGCTCGATGGACAGGTAGCAGGTGTGTACAGGGCTCAAATCAGGTCATCGCCATCAGTAATTTCCACATTTTAGCCGCGTCTTCTTTTCTGTGTAGGCTTGTCAACGTGCCGTGTGGTGGTGATGTGCATGATGGTAAATGTGCCTGGTGGTGTGTGTGCCTGATGGTGTGTGCGCCTGATGGTGTGTGCCTGATGGTGTGTGCGCCTGATGGTGTGTGCGCCTGATGG
>VOMN01125969.1:0-37247 GCA_014899125.1 Orchestia grillus
TCATTTTAAAATTGCTTTGCAAGAAAGATATTCCTAATTATCGAACAGTTAAACAGCTATTTCATATATAATGTACCTAGGATAATAGATAAACAAAGTGCTGTCAATCGCCGATGTTAGGCTGAGATGTCTGTCAAACTAAGGTAAGAAATCACATCTAGTAGCCTTTTTTAACGTTCTTTACTGGTTTTCAGTGGAGTAAGTAAAAATGTAACGAAAAATACGCTCAATATAGTGGAAAAAATAATCTAATAAGCCTAAGACCTTACTTTTCTCATGAAAAGTAAACTAAATTTTCATGGTACACCACATGAAATAAAGCATTAAAAGTCAATCCAGGGAAAATATTGTGCGTGATGTATAGGAAAATGTTCATCTGTCGATGAAAACTGAAGAGAAACTAAAGTGTTTTCGCTCCGGTGATATGGAATCTGATAAAAACTCACCCGTATGAATTTTCCAATAGAGGAGAATTTTAAGTTCCGAGCTAAAATCATAACTCATTCCATCCGATGTCGCAATAGATAAATAAAATCATAACTCATTCCATCCGATGTTAATGTCGCAGGCGAAGCATCCCGCGTCAGGTTCTCGATATCCAATGAGGGGAATGCATTCAGGCCGGGCTGCGGGATCCAATGATCAATAAATTGATGAAAAATGGTTTTGCGCAACATTAACCAACGGTGGGAGACCTCGACTCACGATATAAGATATCAGTATGGTTACCTAAGACGATTGATATGAAAAGTTTATTTCAGAACAGAGCAATTAAGAAAAAATCACTCCAACGAATTCTAAGTCCAATTTTGATGGCAAGTAAATTAGGTTCGCGACACAGGTAAATCTGATGGGAGATTTTAAAGGTCATTTTTGAAATTATTTATCTCTACGACTTGCATCCGTGAAGAATGTTCCTTAACTGTGTGGTTATAAAATAGTTTAACATGCACTGTAACATGTTAATCTGTATCCTAATACTATTAATAGGCTTTTAATGAAATGCTCTCTCGTAATTATGATACGCAAATACTCTCGACATTAAGAAAAATAAAAATTTCTTCCATTGAAACCAATGGGATCAAATCCCTGACACATTCCTGGCAAATCTTGAAATTCAATTTTTTCGAAGCCAGTTTTGATTGTGCAACTCAAAAATTGGTGTACTTCGTAAGATGTTGTGTCGATATCACTTTGGGCATTTTAATCTTATTTAAAAGTTATATTTGAACTTCCAAGCAGACCAGAAATAAATACATGTTCGGCTCTGATTGATTTATGCCAAATGGGCCAATAAATGTTTTCCAATTTTAGCACATTGATTACTGGAAAACCACCAATGGCGACGAGATGTGCTTAGTGTCATTTGTGGCTAACTTTCATCTTTTGCCATCAGCTACAAGTGTTTTTGACGATCGCTAAATTCAGACGCGATGGTGTTCAGAGCGAGGACCATTTTTCCTTTTTTGGCTCAATTGCTCTAGATTAAAGTTTTATGAATTCGTTCCCACGTAACACTTCAGTACGCGAAGGGACCAAAAATTTCTAGGGAACAATAACGGGCACATTGCGTTATTCAACTGAAAAAGCTTCCCCGGGAATTTCATAAATAAAACAGTTTTAAAATAGGCAATATTTTTATCATATATCTCTGTAAACGAGCGATGTCTGTTTGACTTTTCACATGTCAAACGGTTACGTGGGAATGAATCCAGAAAACTTTTTTCGGGCGAAACTAAATGAAAAATGGCCGAGACCCAGAATGCCATTGCGTCTGCACCAAACGATCGACAATAAAAAACTCAACGCTGAACACAAAAGATAAAATTTAGCATCAAATGAGACGTAACCCTCTCGCTACCATTGATGGTTTTTGAGAAATCAGTATGCTAAAGTGGCGTACAATTTTTGGACCCTCAATACACTGATTTTATCTTTATTTTTAATTGAGAAACTGTTAACTATATTGCATCACGGTAATGACCAGAGAGTAACGATGAAATAATCAGCAATCTAGCACAGTAAAAAACGTTTAACAAATATTTCTGTAAATTGCAACATGTTTCCCGCAGACTTTAAAATTAGACCTCGGTAAAGGGGCTGAAATTGTGCGCGTGGTAATTCAGCTGCTACATAATTAAGAAGCCTCTGTTTACGACGAACGTACCTAGGTGGTGGTGAACGTTTCACTTTGACATGGACGATCACTTAAGCAGTACTGTCCCTGAAATGGATGAGACACAGCATCACCTGCTAACACGTCACACCTGGTGTAACTCTCAACTCACACTCGAATTTAACTTTTACGTTTGCATTAGCTAACGACCCTATCCTGTGCCCCTAAAAACTCTAAATGCTTAAAATTCACCTATTGCCATTTGCTAAACGAATGTGCTCGTAACTCGAAAAACACTTGTAAGACTCAGTTAATCTATTCACGTTTATGGCCATTCACACACTCATTTAAACGCGCAAATGTGAAACAAAAAAGCGACATTTACTGGGAAAATTTAATTCAAGGCGTAGAAGGTCCAGTCGCTTTAATTTTGTGAAGAACAGATTGCTCAGTTGGGGGCGTTGTGACGCGGGTGTTGGGACTATATTGCGGCACCGAGTAACGGCTGCCACCGCAGGGGCCGCGGGATATTTTATTGAACAATTCTAAAATTAAAACAAAAGGTGCCACTAATCTATTAGAGGTTAGAAAATGGTAAGCAACTTTCCGCTATTTTGGTCGAATTTCTTACCGTTTCGCAGTTAGTACGTACCTGAAAAAGGCAAACATTCGCACTGGCAGAAATAGTGAGGAAGACAATTGAATGGGAAAAAAAAAGGTTTCAGTTTGCCTCTCTGATGTTGTTCCCTCCATATTCGACGCTTGACTACAACGAGCGCAGCTTGGGGGCTCCTGCAGCCGTATTTCGACTGCAGTACCCGCTGTTTTGAGGGCAAAAATAAATCCAAGAAAGTTGTTCAGAAGTGGTAACATCGCACTATTTGTATTGGTCTCGGATGAGCGCGAGGTGACAGATGAGGCGAAAGCTTTTAGCTACTCCCCATGGACGTTGAAAACTGCTTACAATAAGGAAAGCAATAGGTAAGATTCCCTTATTGAATTCGTTATGTTTTATGTTCGTAAACAAGCATCAAACAAGGAGAAGAATACAAACTGTAGCGCATGACCCAAATAACTGTAAAGTGCGCTAGGAATCGAAGCCTTTCATGGTAATTTAATATTTCTTCTTTCGTAAGTTTTCACGTCCTTCAACCCTAAACTCGTCTCTCGTATCATTTTACTAGCAGTGACACATATTTTCTCGTATACTATGTTTTTTTTTCGACATCCATGAAAAAAGAGAGATTAGGAATGAATTATTTACACAAGCAGCTCGTCTAGGTCGATTCGGGGCCACAGAAGCTATCGGATCTTAAATCTATCGGTAATAGATGGACATGCAATAAGAACTTTAACTATTCATTCGGAACAAGCCATGACAAGTTTCTTCTACACAATTAAATATAATTTCAGGCCTGCGATCCACGTTAGATTATAAACATCTCTCTTTGTCTCCCTTGTTTTTCGTAGACTAAGCGTACGCGTATATTAACATTCAAGTACGTGGAAAAACGAGGTAAAACAAAAAGTTTAGAGGAAAAACTTCATCTGAAAAAACAGCGGTGTTCAAGAAAAATTCCTTTGTAAAACTATTTTTGATTCCCAGAGTCTTGACAAAAGTGAATCGCATTCTGCAAAGTTTCAGCTCAAGTGAGGCACTTGCTGCGAAGTTTCAGCTCAAGTGACGCACTTGCTGCGAAGTTTCAGCTCAAGTGAGGCACTTGCTGCGAAGTTTCAGCTCAAGTGAAGCACTTGCTGCAAAGTTTCAGCTCAAGTGACGCACTTGCTACGAAGTTTCAGTTCAAAGCTTTCGCAACACTAAAACATTTGCATACGATGTTAATTTTTCATGGAATCGCTTTTAAGCACTCGGAGATTTTTTAAGAAGAGAAAATTGTTTGTGGAGAAGAGCAAATCTTGCCTGATGACTCGATTTAAGAAAATAGATAATGCATAAATCGGAGGAGTTGAATTTGATCCGCAGTCCGCACCAGATCATTTTTTCTGTATCTGTTTCCTTGATCCCGAAAGGAAAAAGGCAGCTGGTCATCCTGCTGCTCTAATCTTAATAATACCCGCATAAGAATGCTTTACAAAATAACATCCGAATGAACTGACTCGATGAGAGCAACGAAAATAATGTTTGCATAAATGATCTACAGGAGGGACGAAAAAAATTTGACGTCAGCCGATTTTGTCCGTAATAGCAGGTCTTTCACTCTCTTATGACAACATTCAACCAGGAATGAGCATAACTAAAAAATAAACGAGGTAACTAACAGAAAAGATGCACGTTCTTCTTCACCGTATTATCAGGCAAGCGTTGAAACTTCGATCGCATTTTATCATAAGCAACGAACGTGTTTTGCTCCAGGAGTATTTTCTTCGCTTCAGGGCTCTTAAATCGGTCCAGATCCGGCGGATTTCTCCCCAAAACCAGGCTTAGCGTGAGAGGTCAAGCCCTGAGCAGCCCAAAGTGAGCAGTGAATCGCGAGGGCGAGCTTTAAACAAGATGATTTTTATCCGGCGGCCCGTAAATCCTAACAAACTCCGAAAATAAAGCAAATGATCGTTTATTTTCATCCCCCTTAGAGTCCTAGAGTCCAATACCAAGGGCATGTTGCCATGAAGTGGCAATATATTTTCAGTTCGTGTAAAAAATGGCAGTACCGAAGAAGGACGGAAATTATTCAGAAGCAAATGAATGAAAACATATATTTTTCGTTATGTGTCGAATTGAAATGCATTTGTCAAAATCGTCATTTTTGATTCGGACTGTTTACTACTGCGCACAAATACATCGCTCCACTGACGCTCTCTACCCTTGAATCTGTGATGAGGCCCTCCTGTACGACGCGACCGGACGCTGTGTGGGCGGGTGTTACAAATAAGACAATTGCAGGCGAGATCTATTCGACCAAAGCGTCATAATCTTTAACCAACAACGCTCAGCCCTTACGAAGTGGTGTCATAAAAGAAACAGTGGGTCGCTATCGGCTGTAAATTATCCATCGTTTCTATAGAACCAGAGTCGAGTAATGTAAACGTAACGGTGTTCGCAGTCGTCCAATATTTCAAAGCTATGTAGAATTAGGTAATGTAACAGTTTTCACAATCGAGTCCCTCTTGCCGTGTCATAATTGCATTTCTGATCCAAATTCATTGCCATTTTAGCATCTAACAAGCGAGTTCAACTATCAATAAAACTACACCTTCACATTGACTAAAAGAAGTTTTCACTCAATTTGGCACTGAGCTTCTGGAACGCTGTGGAGTTACTAATTACTCATCAGAAGAAAGTTATGATCCCAATTTTTTCGAACTTTTCCAGAAAAGGGAAAAAACTCAAGACTCCTGGGACACTTAATTGCGAAAGAGCAATTTTGTAGACCATGTAATGTGATCGCAAAGCAACGCGAACCCCAAACAGGGCATCTGAGACGCCCGAGTCGAGCAGGGCCTTCTGTGCGAAGGCGTTCAGAAATTCAAAATCTCATGAAATTGGTTGAGTAACCGTAGCCAATTATTCGAGATTTTATGTAAAAGTTGGTACGTCATTCATTTGAATCCTTATTACTAGTTCAACATCTAATTGTTCACAGTACGAGGCTTGCTAAACATATGCTTTGAATCAACAAACAGTAACACAGCTCAACGCGGTGTTCTTTATATCTCTCCATTATTTATCTGTCCTCAGAAGCTCCTTCGAATGCACTCTGCACTCAAGTAAAAAGCCGAGGGACACTGCCTAGGGAACAGACCTCGTGTCTGATAAGAGAACCTGACGCTACTGATAAGAGAACTTGACGCTACTGATAAGAGAACCTGACGCTAAGGGAAGATCACAGCGATGCGGAGACCAGTAACCCAGCACCTCCTGATCTGCTCGTGTGATTTTTTTTTGCAGCACATGGCGCTGTAACTCCCACACTCATGTGAGTCTGCTAACAGATCTCTCATGCCTAGTTAGAGTTAAGTTGCTGGATGCATTTAATAGCTAGATCTGTTTTAACTTCAAAAACCTTGTGCCAGTAATTCTCGTCCGCAATTCAAATTATGACGCGTTATACTCAGCTCTTTTCTTCTTTTACTTCCACTTTTTACTAGTATTGATCTGTTAACTATCTCCCATAGAGTTACTACGTTATTAGGGGTATTTGATATACCAATCATATCATTATACATGAAAGAACGCATGTGGTACATCGGCCTGAATTGGTTAACTGTTCCGATAGGTGAAAGACAATTTATTTTTCTTTGTATGACATCGCCAATCACGCTCTCGCTCGCTTTAATTTGTATTAAATTACCTCAAAATGCATTATACAATTTGAACACCGCGGTGCAATTTGAATACCTCGGTACGATTTAAGCTTCAGCATCACTGGTAAATACGTCGAAGAAAGTGCCCTCCTCTGAGTTACTTAAAATAGATAGCGATATTATTTTAGCCGTTCTGTTATCTTCGCCTATCTTACCTTGCTGGATTTAGGTCACTTTATCATCCCTCTTTGCAGATAGGTACGTGCGAATGATCAATAATCTCTACGCATATTTTTCCATGAGATGCTTTTGTTTTTTTTAAATCCTCATGAAGCCGTTCGCTTTAAAACATTTTCACGTCAAAAGAAATGCAGATCACGCTTTCGTACTGAGCATCTTTAGCACACATTCTCTGCTCAATTTCTTGCGAGCAGTCTCTCGTATTTTTGCTTTGCTCCCTTAAACCGACGGTTATTCATAAATTTTTATCGTATAAACCAATCAACCGAAATACGAATTCTTGCCGACGTTTAATTTCAAGTCCCAGGAGTCTGCCGCACGCTCAGGCATTCGATGCCTCCCCACGTCCGATCGCCGCCCAAGGCTTGCGTTATGATGCATTCCTCCTTAAGTCGATATCGTTCATAACGACTGCGATATCGTTCCGTTTCCTTGAAAAAGATGCAACCGTAGACACTCGTATTGTGTTACGAAAATTCAGCTTGAGCTGCAGAGGAGAGTCAAGGTCATAATTACTGTAGCGTAAATTCAGAATCTTAGATATTCTCATGAAATTGGTTGAGCAGCCTTAGCCAATTATACGAGATTTTATGTAAAAGTTGGTACGTCATTTATTTGAATCATTATTACTAGTTCAAATTCAAATTGCACACACTACGAGGCTTGCTAAACAAGTGCTTTGAATCAACAAACAATAACACAGTTCAACGCAGTGTTCATCATATCTCGCATTATTCAGCCCATAATTCGAGCGCTCGATTGCAGTAATTATCTTATGAACTATGATTTATTTGTGAAAAATATTTTACCACAAGCTCTGAAGTCTCATTAGTCCGTTATTCATAGCTGAATTCCTTTACTATCCGACACAAACTCACAATTTGTCATTTGTCAAGTACAACCTGACAAAAAAGTCCACTTGACGGAAATTTAAACGTAAAAATTGATGACATGCAATAATATGTAATATGCAATAATAATGAGCTTCGGCACGCACCATCCCGTGCAGGCGTGCGTTCGGTAGCGCGCTTTGTTATGAAAGCCGCTACGCTGAGGGTGCCATTTCCGCCCTCATTCGGGATGTTTCCTTGAGGAAGTCATCCATGCAGCGTTCTGAGGGCTGCAGTGCAGAGGGCATCCATGCAGCGTTCTGAGGGCTGCAGTGCAGAGGGCATCCATGCAGCGTTCTGAGGGCTGCAGTGCAGAGGGCATCCATGCAGCGTTCNGCAGAGGGCATCCATGCAGTGTTCTGAGGGCTGCAGTGCAGAGGACATCCATTCAGCGCTGTTTGGTAGATTTCTCCCTCACACGTGAGGTAGAAAAAAGAACCTCCGTAAAAGGGAAAGTTTTCATGGCAACGTCTTATTATACAAAGATCCCACTTTCAGAACACTCTTGCAGCACACACCACGCACCATAGCACGCACCACACACCGCACCACGCACCGCAGTACGCACCGCAGTACGCACCACAGTATGCAGTACACGTTGGGATACCCAGCGTGCACGTATTGCAGCACTCAGCTCGTACTGCAGGACGTTGCACGTACCAGAGAACGCAGCACGCAACGTAGCACGTATCGCAGCACGCAATGTAGCACGTTTCGCAGCACGCAGTACGCACCACAGCACGCAGCAACTGCGGACCGGCAGCAGCAACACGCCAGGCACGCGGCGGGGGCCCAGCAGCGTGACCAGGAATGATCACTATGGCACATCGTGAATTTCTGCATTTTTCGTCAGAGAATTAAAAAAAAGAAAGGAATTTCTTATTCGGAAGTGTCGATAGAGAGTCGGATACAGGTATCATCTCAGCATTAATCACTAACTTCTCTTGAAAAATGTACCTACAGAGATTTAGCTTATATTTTCATACATTTCTGAAAAAAATTCTAAAACTGTTCTAGCATTTTTTTCAGAAGGGGATACGCATACCAGCTTCATACAACTTCTATTTTAGCGCTTTCAGAATTTCGTCAGAGGCGCTATGTTTGAACTCGCATTTGTCGAGTTTATGCAAGAACTTCCTGAAAGAACTATCTCTTTTTCCCTAACAAGCCTCGCCATTATAGCGTTCCAGCGTCGCGGATTTATGGAGAGGTTTTGACAGAAAACGATTCAAAAGACGTTGCAAAAAGACGGCTTTCAGACGCTTGAGTGACTCTGTAAAACTCGCCCCCGTATTGTCCTCTAAACTGACTCGAGAAAGATCACTTCGATGTTGCCTCAAATGGCCTTGCTCTGTGAATGAGAACTCTCAAGGTACCTGCAAGATAGAGAAGCTCAAGATTTTCGTGGATCGCTTCTTACGATCCACGTAAAATTTCGAATGCGCTTTGCCGCTCGTAGCTAGACGCTAAAAACGAGCCAACTGGCCTCACACCGATTTAAAAACTGAGATATTTCGGGCTGAATTACACTAGAAGCGATAGCAATTGCCCCCCACAGTACAGACGTTTCCCTAACAAATCACGAAGCACAATTACTATTTTGCATGTATTCCTCTATTTCTCTCGCCTCACTCGTTACCACAAAGCACCCACAAACAAGAGAGAAAAATGTCCGCCCCGGAAAAACACGATCAATTGGTTGCTTTCATATTTGAGGCATAATATGTAGGTCATAGAATAAATTAAGTTGCATGAGTCATTTCCAACTGTAATTACTCTGGTGACTATTGAAACCTGTCCCCATCCTTTACGTATTGATGACATTCTATCAGGGTAGATCAGGGACCCCTGCAATACCATCAAGCAGCTGAAAGAATAAAATCCCTTTGAGTTCCCTTCTGACAACGCGAAACAGAGGAACAGGGTTCCTTCATTGGCCTTCATAATAGGAACGCAACTAGTCCGTGCGGCAAAAATGTTAGAGAGTTGCTATTCAAAATATCCATTGAGAGCTAGGATTGACATTATAGGAAGAAAAGGGATACTAATTAGAATTATTATTTCACGTTTTTGAAAATTCGGAGGTTTTGCTCATCTGAACACCCTTTAATAATCAGTTAATGTTCTCAAGTACGAGTCAATGGAGTGTTCATCATTAACACGAATGAGATACAGCCGAAACTCAAGATTCTGTTCCTTGTTTTTCACAGCATTCTAGTAGTTGTAGTTGTAGTAGTAGTGAAAGCAGCGCTTCAGAAACTCAGTCTATCTCGCACCGAAAGAGTAGGGACCATTTAGTATGGACTTAGGAGAACGGGGATTCTATGCACAGGGTGTGTTCCCACACAAGATCCCCTGCGCATAGAAACAGCAAGTTAAGAAGGAAGAGCAAGAAAAGACAAATAAGAAATAGCGAAGAAGGAATGAAAACGGAAGGAAGCAAAGTGGGCACGAAAGACAGAAGTCCCGAAGGCCTATCTAAAGCTGAGGTACCCTAGCAGTACTCCCCTGGGGGCGCTAGTCCCCATAGCATAGGATAGGCAAACCTAACTAACCTACCTCTATTGCCTATGGCCTATCTTATGCCCCCTGAGGGGCAGCATTCTAGAAAAATACTTCAACCTTGGAGTCTATTATTGAAAGTAATTCCAAACACCTTTTTTTTATAAAATATACGTATTAGGAACCTCTTTTTAAAAGAGAATTATCACCCTCGAATGAAGTGAGCAGCTAGTGTTGTATACATTAGATGAAATTTGAATAATACCCTGAACTCTCAAGTGCCAAATTGTCAAGCTCAGCAACAAAGTACTCCATCTTACCGCAGGGGCGTTGGCGTAAATGAAATTCAAAGTATCGTGCTGGTATCTTCCTGTGTTTCAGAAACAACTCAATTGCGTCATAGCAAACAAGACAATGGAGTCATTCAGCGGCAATGATGGGGAAGAAACAGGTTCTATTAACAACACCATTGGGTAGAAACAAGCCCCATTAACAACACCATTTGAGCCGGACGTAACTCCTGTCCCTCCAGCGCACAGGACCAACACATTCTGTATCCTTCCCGCTGATCATTTTCGTATGATAGCTTCACAAAGATCCGAGAGCATAAACGTGTCAATAAAAAAAAATAAGAAAATTCCTTAGAACACATAATTGGGTTATATTCTTTCAAGGAGAGTTAATCGTTTTGTGTTTTGCTCGTAATTAATAGAGGATGAGCCAAAAATAAAGCTCTATTTGAGTGCGCTGTCATTCATCTCTCGTGAATCGAAAAGGACACCAATTACAGACACGCTTACACATAAATAGATTTTCTAATGTATTCCTAATTGACTTTCTAACACACAGCCATTGGTTAATGCACAAGCGCGCAATATACAGTGTCCGTAATATTTGTGGCATTCTTTTCATCTTCAATTCAGGCCTCTGCTGAGTCCATTTCGGACTGAGACATCCTAGTGCCTGAGTGAACGTGAAATTACGATTTCACAACACCATTTAAAAGTTTGAAGAAACACTTAATTCGATAACCAAATGTATTTTTATTCCTTCTGTATTTGAACTGATGAATTTTTGTATTTATTTCTATAAAACGAACAGAAAATTCACCGGCTTGTATAAACAAGCTAGTCTAGCATGCCTTGTATCACACGTTCTCCCGTGATCAACATTTTCATCATCGTTCAATAATTTCGACTGCAAACGCAGGAAAGCTGCCAAGCTGCCAGATAGCGCGCCTCAATTAACTTTTCCACAATTCGTTATCGCACGCGCAGAAGGTCTCTGCTATCTGAAATTGCGAAATGAAACTGTCACGGCGACTAATTATGCACCAATAATAGCTTCATCGCAGAACACAATTTCCTCGCAATAAAGATCTTTCTATGCGAGGGTTCGAAAGAAGCTGAGCCAACGAGGATTCCCTGTTTGTTTCATTTTTTTTATGCGTAACATGGAGCCTGCTGGAGGAACATTAGACGCACGTCTCTGATGAAGCGTAAAATTAGAGGCCAAAGAGGCCCGAGGTTCTCATGACTGCACAAATGGGTGCCAGAAATTACCAGAGGTCGCACAGGACGAAGGCTGCGAGGCAAAATTGAAGAGAACAAGGCCTCTCCCAACCGTTAATTTCTAAAATGATTGCTTGCCAAGAACAATTTGTTTTTTTAAATTGAATACAATTCTAAAAAATAATCGTAAGAAAGCTACCAACGTAATATCAACTCCGGAATCTGGCACTTTTCCCCAAATCCCAGGATAGCCTCATACTATATTGGTAAATTCTAGTAGAAGCTTTTCTGTTCTTTCACTCAAAAATGTAGGTGAACGTTGTACTGGAATATTAAGTCTAAAGGTATATTGTAACATTGACACACTTTTTTGTAATGAAGTTTTTCAGGTATACGAGACTTGTTGCTGCTCGGGTGCCCTTTCGCCAGAACATTGCCTCACAGACCCCCGAAGAAACTTTGATAATCAGAAAAAAAATTCAGTGCTATACCACAGACCCGACCAGTAATCTTAACAGAAGTGTGAGGTGTAGTGTTTCGAACGTGCAAATCAAAAGGGCTTTTCAAGCACATTTCGTTGAGAACGAAACCTTGCAACACAAGCCTCACCAGCCCACCGAGCTCTCGCTGCTGTAGTTAGAGTGTGCTGGCTTAAATTAAAGGTGTGCTTCAGCTCGCCTCTAGTGGCTCGGTTTGCGCGGCGCTCGCCACTGAACCGCAAAACTTTCTCCCCGCCAATGATCTCTGCTCGCCTGCGTGACGTCATAAGACTCATGGTGACGAAGCGTTCAAAAGGAGCCACCCGACGATGAGGGTAAGTTATTTCAAATAGCCACCCCAGATGTTCGGCAGCGAAACATGTCCCACAGAAGTTTGATAACATTCCACAAAAATATGAGTTTTCGAAGGGTACTTCAATTTTTCTCATATCAGATGTACTCATGCATGATCGTCTTACAGATGTTATAAAACCGTATTCGATCACATTTCTCTCGTAACCGTCGAATATTATGATTTATCCTCTTTAACTTGATTACGTCTAACACCGGCTAGTGTTGGTAAACGAGATTATCTCCAAGTCTGCAACTTTGTGAACTCGGAAGTTTTAAGTAACTAATACATTTGAAAAAATAAGAGAGGGTATTCGGCCAGAATTATATAGGATTAAGTAAGATATGAGTACGAGTTTGAACGCTCCTCATCAACTTTAACGAGAGATACTTCTTCAATCTAATGGAACGCTCACGATCGTTTATTTATATGCTACCAAAACTCTAAAATATTTACTCATTTGTTTGTTGTTCGACACGCAATGTTCAAAAATAATAAAGAACGTTACAATCTGTTTAATGTGACCATATTTCTTAACTTATTTGATTCCATTAAGCAGTTGCTCGAATTGACTGCAGGATAATGATTTTTATATCGAAACATACAATAAAATATGTATTCTAATGTAGAGATGGGCAATGGCAATATTTCATGAACCGTTAAAGATCTAAAATATTTTAATTTTTTATCTAAGTACTCTAGCCTGAAATAAAATTCCCCTTTCGATAGCACGCTATAAAAAATTAATATTATATCTAAAAAGCCACAAATTTTCTTTTCTTTACGACAAGTTTAAAGTAAAATAGTAAACTACCATTAGTTCAGCATCGTCCTGTACAGTTGGCATTGTATCCTAAAGTGAAATTTGTTCCAACTAATTTGGTCGCAATAAGCGATGTGTCATATAACCGGTGGTCGAATTTAGCAAAATGCACTGCATTAAATATCGTGCACATGCTGCTGTACAAGTTCAATTTTCCTCTTTTTTTCATTCTCCGTTAAAAACTCATGGAGAGAAAATATTTTATGTCTGGAAAACATCAGAAGGCAAGCTCATTTCCTCAATTTATGGCTCCCTGAGGAATGTAAAGCTGAATATCGGAGAATGGACTGGAGAATTGTACACAAAAGTATTTTCTGTTTCAGTCGCAGGTATATTCATTGGGTTATTGAAATCATGACATTAATGAAATGAACAAATCAATGATATTGAAGAATTGATAAAAAAAATTAAAAAGTACATAAGAGTCCTTTTTTCGTTTAGAAAATTTAAATTCTCACCTCGCAACATAGCTCATCAGCCGCGACCGAACGAGTCACTTGGGGTCTAGTGTGAGTGTAAAATACAACCAGGGCGCCATTTGTCCCCAGCCCTCATCGCACAAGACATCGATTACTTGGGCGAAGGTGACTCTCCAACACAACACATAGCAATAACGTTAACTGCAATGTCGTACTGAAATAGTTGTGAAATAGTGTGTAACGTGTAATGATATCTACTGGTTAATTTGAACTTTTAGATTTAGTCACCTAATGTGTTTGAGTGTATTATTTGAGAGATAGCGAGAAACACGGCCTGTCTCCGTAGGTTCGAACAATTCCTAAAGCCTCGAATTGAGTTACGCGTTAAAAAAGCCAATTCGGAGAAACCTCTTTGCATATAATTCTGTTCGTTTCAGTAATCTCTAAGCTGTGCGTAATTAGTGGTTGTTTTGAAATTAACAGTTCCATTAATTAGAAGCAGTTAGAAAAAGTAAGCTGATGAAGAACGAGTGATAAAAGAATGTCATTTATCATAATAACATATCGCACCTATTTTAAAGCATATTACAGATGCCGGTGGCATTGATGACACAAGTCTTAAAACGACAGTTAATTTCAAATACAGGGCCTGCAGTCTTTGGCTCAATTCGTTTCAACGCTGATCAAAAAAGCAATGGAGTACGCAGTTTCCTTCAAGCTCATTCCACAAATCTTGAATTGTTTAAGCCTAAAGATAGTGGAGCCCACTGCATGAGATTAAATGATCCTTCACGTACAGTGAGCCACTTTTGAATGTTATGGGAGTGATTGTTGTCCTGTGAAGTCCCTCCATATTCAAGAAAGGAAACGTCTATTGAAACGCAAACGTGACTGTCAAAATGCGTGAGCTAATCCGGAGAATTCGTTTTGTTTTTTACTGTGGGTTGCCGACCTGTGTCTTGCTCTTGGGAAGCGCCACATGGCATCATAATTCTCTCCTACAGATATGTGCTGCAGAAACACAAGCATAAGAATACGTTCGACATGAAATTTATGGAAGCACAAGCTGCTGATTATCAAAAACTAATGTCGAACCATAAAATAGGGTACCCTAACTTAGCTTGAAGCTTTAGAAAAACGTTGACATTTTTCTAGTGACGTGTCTTAGTGAAGTGCACGGGCTCAAATCATGCACAATGTAACCACTTCGAGTGATCGTTCAGAGAACTTTTGAATTTGAGTGCGCTCTCTGCTGCACAAAGTAATCGGGCTGGCACCCCATCGAGAATAAGCTGCAAAATTTCAAACTTAATAAAGATGCTGAAAGTTTTGCGTTAGCACTTATTGTATACTGAAAATGAAAAGTCAGAGACAGCCATGAGCTTTCGATGAAATTTTATGTTTGACACAAAAAAAAAACGAAACTTTGATGCTCTTTTCAACAAATGATGACGATGGAATCACTACACGGAAGTTTTTTCATTTAATGTGTTGGCATTTATTCGCTCGTTTAAGTGTTTGTTCCATTAATGATTGACCCAAAAGCACATTTTAAAAGGAAATTTTTTTGGCGGTGCAACCCCATTTCATTGTACCGATCTTTGCATCACGCGAAAGAAAGTTAAACAATGATCACGGCTCAACGTGAGGAACTGGGGTCGTTCACTTAATATTTTTAAGCCTAGCAATCGACAACTTTCATTGCGAAATATGAAACAAATAAAATTAACTGATTTTAACCAAGGTAAGTGTAAATTTACTTAACGCATAGCTGCGTAGTGGAGGATAACGAAATTGAATTAATGAGAGTAGGTACTTTGAAAAAGAGAATAAAACAATAGAAAAATGCAATTGAAAACAAGTCCTTTTAAAAAAAAGTACGTTTAGCCAGTTTGAGGAAAATTTTCAGTTAAGATTTAACGCTTGACATCCACTAAAGCTTGTTGGAATCTTTGTCAATCCAATTTTCATCATGTTTTTGACAAGCTACTTAACTAAATCGTTAATATAAATGCTAAATCGAGTGTTTATTAACGTTATTTATCCCAAAAATTATCAGCCTAAACATTCCTCGGGCTTCAGAGAATGAACAGTGCAAAGAGTGAACTTATCAAATGTTACTGCCACCAATGACGTAGGTGTCATGCGGTAGCAAACGTTGGCGGTTAAAGGTACTTAAAGAATACTAATTTTCACCCCTCAATTCACCATAGGGCCAACACTCCGTTTCTAGGAACAGAACTATAAAAGTTGTTTGACCTCAACATACCTTCGATAGAAAAATAATAGTCCCACTATTGATGTTTTTATTTCATTAAAGCTAATGATCAGTTCTTGTTCCTCACTCGCTGGAAGTGTGTTTGCTCTGCGTCGCGAGGGAGGCGGGACCTAGCCTACAGCATCGCAGGCCAGCGCATGAGCGCGCCTGTTGGCAGGGACAGGGCAATATTTACATGTTTGCCCCCATGATGACGGATCCTCTTAAATGACGTTCTTTCCTCGCCATTATCAGGTCACTGCAACCACACTCTACGCCTGCGCCGCTCTCGAAGAGGACGACCTCACTCCGGCCCCTCTATTATGCGCCATATCACGCTGCGCAACGCCACCGCGCTCAAGCTTTAAGCGAGCTTTGGAAGGCCCATCACCGTGAATATATGGTAATATTATCCGAGAAATTCGTCGCTGAAAGAACACAAAGCAAGTGTGTACCAGATGGTCAGGCATTATGCCCAAAAGAATGTCGTTCTATGAAATTAAGTTCCTTCCAACATTTCTGCAGCTGACCTATCATCTAAAAATTTTCACAGAACAACAAAATCAAGATCTTTATAATAATGGGATCATTTCACTTTGAAATGCACATCTGCACAAGTGACGGCACTTTAAGAATAACCCCTTGCCTCGCCAACAACCCAGAAATGTTTAACACAATCCGCATCAGTGTCCGTTGGATCCAAGTTCAACTCAGAAATTCTAAGACTGATTTTCTCCCAACTTCAGCTCGTCGAGGCGTCGCGGCGTGGGGTGGACATACGGGGCTTGGGGTAGACATACGGGGCTTGGGGTGGACATACGTGGCTTGGGGTGGACATACGTGGCTTGGGGTAGACATACGGGGCTTGGAGTAGACATATGTACGTGGCTTGGAGTGGACGTACGAGTAAAGAGCGCAGAGAAATATCGAAGAGGAAACTCTCCCGTGAGAATGAACGTATTTACGGGGCAATTCCTTTGACATATAGGAAAAGCTTATGACTAATGCGTTTGATAAACACGGACGTGAATTTAAATGGAATGATTCAGCAAAGTTTAACGAAGGCTTAAAGCCCGCTATCATGATAAGATTTGCAGCAAGAATGTTGTATCTAAATGAAGGGACGAAAAGCTTACAGTTCATCACCTTACGTTGTCCAGGGCAGAATGATCAACTGCGATTTGATCGGCTTGCAAAAACCTACTCTATAGAAAAAATGTGAAATATTTTCCCTACGTTTTTACAAGGAAGTTAATTCTGACGATTTTTCCTACCCATAATGAAAACAATAAAATGAACAATCACCTGCATGAAAGTTTCCCTGATATACATACTATGAGCACTACGTGAGCAAAAAAATTATCAACAAAAACAGTGTCAGGCAAAAAGTTTGGAATTTGATAACAGTCGATTTGAGGCATTTTGCTGACAGTAAATGTATAACGCAAGGCACCGAAAACAAATTAAAACCATTGATACGAGAAGTGATGAGATGTTATTCACGGTGACTCGAGACTCTGTTTACTATGCACTCCTTTGAATATCCAAGCTTCGCTCTACGAGGACCCGGAGGCAAAGAAGGCCCAGATGAAGCCGAGTTGAAATAAGAGACAAATCCAATAACTCGCGACGCAGCAGCACAAGCGTCAATGACCTCGATCAGTGTCGACGAGCAGAAACGGTGTCGCCTGAGCACAATTTCAGTGGCTAGCAAGAAATTGCAAGCGATTTATGACTCCTTAAATTTCCTTGCCTGATTTTAACAGAGAGAAAAATCTCTGCCTATCTCAGAAACACGGAAGGTTTGCTTTACTAATGAAAATAAACAAAATTAATACATAATTGTAGGATGAGCAGCATTGTGGAACAAGGGATGAAAGAAAAAAAGTTGTGCTGATTCAGACAAAGACCGGAAGAACAACATAAAAAATGTCGTGGTCCAGTTCACGAGCACAGTTTATCTGCCGTTGCTAGAATGAGAACAACAAAGACCATATTTATCCAGTCGCACACAATTTCTGAAAATCCAAAATTCTAAATAGGGTCTTAATACATTCGAAACGACTCAATGTAGCAAGAGGCTTCCAATGTTTATGTTAACACTGAACAAAAACATAACGTACATAAATCTATCAAGATCTGCGTATTTGAAAGTAGCTCTTCGTAACGTACATCGCTTGTTGATGATGTGGCACGCCCTTCCCTCCCAATGTGGTGAGGGTAATCGCAGTTACCTTTGTACCCTACGCAAGACGTCCTTGAATTAGAATATTTGTCAAGTTTGAAGCAGTCAATCATTTCTGGAGCAAAAATATCCAGCCAAAGCTCTAAGGAACAGCAGTCAACACTTGGAGCAAACATCGATATCACAGTTCGACCGCATGCACGCGGGTATCGACAACACAAAATAATTAAGATCATTGTGCGAGACCACGGCCATCACTGAGCTTTATAGTACATAAAGTTATACGTTTTTAGTAATATGCTACTTCTAGTTCGAGCTGGTGTTCGAACTTACATTCTTTTAATCTTATATTGTGAATAAATTATATAACAGCTCCTACAGAAAATGCCTTAGATACTTGTGGGTAGAAGTGAAAATATTCTTCACCCACTTCTCTGTCATTCCGACAACAAGATGACGGTACTATACAACTAGAATGATGCTGGCAAACTATAAAGGATTTCGTAGTTGGTGTGTGGACGTGAGAAACATGTTTAAAAAGTGTAAAAAATTTCAATTGGGAACTAATATATTAGCATTCTATTTTCTTTCAATGTATGCAGACCCAGACCCACAAAAAGCCTCTTGCCTAATTGCAGCCATAGTAGCTCACTCGACTGATTGAAGTTGAATATATGTTAGTGTCAAAGTCAACTGCTTCGTGTACTTGAGCAGTGGTTCACCGAGTTAAACATTTTCAAAATCATTTCAAGTCTGAAGATACATAATAAGTTTAAACAAAAAATTCAAGCTTCTAGCGGAATGCATTCTATTTGCATTTCTAATTAACTTTTCTCGTCACTAGATGTGCGTATCTATGCATTTCCCGTAATGCATTACGCATTTAAGCATTTCACACTTTCTACGTTTAACAGTGAATTCATTTTTTTATTAAACAGGTTGTATCTACGATTGTTCACGTAACCAATAAATGTGGAATTTGGTTAAAGCTTAAATATCATCAGTATTTTATCACTACTCGTTGAAAATTAAATACGAAAAGCGACACTGTTGTTCATTGTAACGATAAAACCAAATTAATTCATGCAATCAGCAATACTTCATGCTCATAACTAAGTTTTTAAGAAATGCGAGATGCTTCTCTCAACCAGCGTGAAATTAGTGAATAAAGTGGACAGCCGCAATAATATGTTCAGCTGGACGTTGTGCGTAACAACTCACGCAATCTTAAAAATTCACGGGAATGAGGGAGCTGCAAATTTAGCGTCGACCGAGGAAGTTGAGGCTGGCGGTGAGAGTAACGAAGTTAATTTTTTTAGATTTTCTCAAATCTCTGCGCCGACACATGAGGACATTTTTTACGTCAATCACACTTGCCATGGCATGAGAATGTACCACGTAAAGAGCTAACAGAATTAAACCTGCGTAAAATTTGACGACTTTTGGTAATTAAATGTAAGTTTGAATGGCAATACAAGTTGTAGGAATCAAATGAGATGTCAAGAACAAGCCTGTTCATGCGTCCTTTTTTAAATGTATTCAAAGTTACATAGGTATATTTTACAAATACGTTGAAATTCATGTCAAACATCTAGACGTATTAAACTCAAATGCGTTTTTAAACGTACTAAAATATTTTATTATGATAAAAAGGGCTTTTCTAAACCCAACCTTTACAGGCTCAAAATCTGCAGTAACGTGTTCACAATCTTGAAGTTCACCCAAGATTTACTCATCACGTTTTCCCTGTGTACCTTGTTTGCATTAGAAGATAATTAAAATACTAAACTAAAAATCAGTATCATATTCTCCTATCGATCCATTATCTTCAGCGTGAAAGAGAAAACTTGAAATAAAAACAAGTTTTGCTGTGCGTTAGATAGCAGCGGTCGAAAGCGGTCTGAGATCGTCGAAAGGAACCACGAAGAAACGAATGAGATAACGAAACTGAACCGTCACTACACGCAGAGGTGGAGTCCACCACCAAATTCTTCAAGCCGCGCTAACGCTTCTTCTGGTTCATTAGCAAGTCAAAATTGCTAAGCCGTTGCCGCAAATCCCCCGCTTGGCTACCGCTACCCATTGTACTACCAAATTGCAACCAAAACACAGCCTTCAGAAAGACTTTTTCATGCACAATATTGCTCACGGTTGTAGTCAGACACACTCAATGCGAAAGACGAAAACATATTGAGAATTTAGCACTCACTCTGCGGCTGCGCACACAGCTTCTGCCTGCCCCACTCCGCCGAGAGGCTCTGGAGAGGTTGGGCAATATGGAAAGAAATACTAAAAATGTGTGCGCGGAGGGTGGTGAACACATCCGCTCTTTTCAAATGCCAGACGTGCGCTGCTCATCTGGGTGTCATTGATTAGTTTGTTAATATATAATTAGATTGTACGGCCAGCCATGTGTTGGTTGCTAAATAATCAATGTTCGTAATTAATAATGATATCCTACCACTGCGTTGGTGAGCCTGACGAAATGTACGATTTTACGCCTGTGGGTGCACTTCTACTTATGACCCCTCACATTGTGAGTTCTAGTGATGCGATTTGTATGGAACTCGGAGTTATTATAGAACTCGTATTATGTATTCGTGATTTTGTGCCTCAAACAAAAGAAAGGGATTTGAATATTCCTTAACGTACGGTCCTCTAAACTAGCTATCTGTAACGGTAGCGATTTCGAATTTTTTTAACCTGCTGCTCGCTACTTCGTGAGTTTCTGGGTAGAGAAACCCCTACCGTTACTTTTCAGAGAGTCCGCAAGTAGCGGAGCAGTGGAATAAAGTAGTGAACCATTAGCTCTGATCACATACGACGATAACGTTCTAACGTCGTTTGATTTAATAATCAAACGAGTGCGGTACTGATCAGAAGGTCTGACCACACACAATGGAGGCTAAAATTTAATTCATAACTTTACAAAGCCCATTCGAGGCATGCTTCCGATATTTTGAACTAGTATGATATCATTTGTATTATCAACACGTTTAATGAGGTGAGTTTCAAGTCAGTGTATAATTAATGCCGACATCAGTTCCCGATACAAGCAGTTTCCATTAACAAAAAGTATTTTTTATATGAAAGTTTGCCCATCATTACGCACGAGTAATAATTTCTATTTGGTAAGAATGTATGACTTATTTGCAGCCTATTGTTCTCATTGAGCATTAAACGCAGAAATAAACGTCGCTAATTCAAGAGGAAGTGAGTTGTGGAACTCATGAAATTAGTATTTTCTCGCATAAAATATGCCGTACGAGCTAGCAGGGAGTGCGTTATAATTTTCGTAAAATGTCGCCTATCCGACAAAAAACAACATACCACGGACAAATACACGTGAATGTTGCCCCGAAAATTGTGAATGTTTTTACTATCACTGCACCAGTATAAATACATTTCGTTCGAATTCGAATATTTCATCCTATAACTGAACCTGCAGGCCCCACTGAGTTGTATTCTGCTGTCACGGCGGTCTTTGGATGGACCCTCAAGCAGCGAAGCCTGAGGCTACCGATGCGCTTCGTCTCGGTAGCGAGTGTAGTGCAGTTGTAGCCTTCCTCGGCCCTGACATAGAATTCTAGCAAATTACAAGTTGAAAAATTTAGAATCCAGATGCTTGGGCTGGTGGAATCCCACATGTTTTCAGACTGTCAATTAGGGTAGGTCCTCAATTTGTAACTCACTAGACTACTCACAGAACAAGCACAGCCTTGCTGTGGATAAATTCTCCATCCATGACTTCACTCCAATAGCTACCAGCTTCACTCGCCTATTGAAGCTGTATCAGATGCTCTGGTTGGGGCCCCTGAAATCTTTTCATGAATCTACAGCAAGGACTTTGGCATGCGAGGAGAATCCGGGCACCTGTGGAGCTGCATCCCATTAGCCATTATCTCGGAGTCGCCCTCGCAGCTCTCTTTTGGCCGGTCAGGTTTTGGTTTTCTCGACTATTGTTGACAAAAATTTGAAATGGCCGAATGGGTGAAAATCTTAGGAATCAGCATGATATAGATCAATCCCATGCTAAGTTGAAGCTGAATTATTATACAAAAGTGGGTAAAAACATCTCAAAAGAATTAGATGTGTATTAAAGGTATAAAGCTTTCAAGTAATTTTACGCTCATCTTCAGTATCTGGAAAGAATGGAAAACTTATTGTGCACATTCCGACTGAGAAATTGCTAAACGAATAAAGTAGTTAAACATGAGAGGAACAACACGAGAAATTTAAAATTTTTACAAAACCTATAGTCCTAACATAAAATATGAAGAGGCCCAGATGAGTCTGAATCGTTTAAAATTGGCCTGCGTTGATGAATAAATTGAAGCTACTTTTCGTCATACGGTAAAATCGAGTTCTTACTTGAAAATTTTAGCATTCGTTATTAAAATTAGGGTATAAAACGCAGACATTGGAAACCCTTTTCTCGTTGGAACCCAACCTCTCATAAAAACTTCCGTCACAGACACGAGCGGAAAATAATTCAGGCAATATATTTATATCATACAAACCGTAGACTCATCAGAGTATTAATATACTTCTATTATCCGCGAACTAAAAATACGACATGAAAAGGCTGTTTTAAAAACTTTCTTACCAGTATAAAAACTCCTATTTCTCGCAGCATATCAACTGGGAGCGAGCTGTGACATCCATCTAAGATTACAGCATCGCGTCCAAGAGGCTGAGAGCTTTTCCATGTTCGCAAGAGGGCAGTTAGTCCTCACAAAGACCCGTCGACATCAGCGCATCAAGTGCGCACAATTTTCAGGAATTCAGTTAAACTAGCGACATCAAAGGCAAAGGCGTACGAAGACCACGGCATTAGGACAACAATCTTATTTTGACAAAGTTATTTCCGTTAGGCGCTCCAAAAATAGCAAAATCGGGCATCGATCTCCCGACCAAATTTGAGAGGAAACTAGAATCATGCTTACGGTACACTAATGCACGAGTATATATGTATAAATGTGGTGTCGATTACCTTCTACTGTATATATGTGAGCCCCATGTATTGGAGGAGCCTTGTAGACAATACATTAAACATTTCATGTAAGAATACTCAAAGAAGCTCTCTCTTCATCCAGCTCACTTCAAAATCGTGCCTTCATATAATGTGACTACACGTCAAGAAATTTTTTTTACCGACAGCTGAAGAAGATTTATAAGTCCTTCTTCACTTCAAGCTCAAAACAAAGCTACATTCAGGTGATTCGAGGCAACCTTATGCTTTAATAAGAAATATATTTTCATAAATACAAATAACTGGAACAAATAAAGGAATTATTCGTTTTAAGACTAGATTGTTTGAGTTTATTATGCGTCTTTTTTTACGAAGCGAGAAATGAAGAAAAGTACAATTGTCCTCCGCATAGAGAGCTAGATCAGTTCCAGCTAACAATTGCATTACATGTACTCGACAGCAGCACAGCGCAGAAGCAAGTAGAGCAAGCCTCAAATAGCGCGGAAAATATTTTCGTCATCGGTAGAGAATGAAGATTGTCATTTGAAGCAAATAAGCAGATACAGAGGTGGTTTACTGGCACCATTCTAGGGCTCTACGCGGGATCGACTGTTTAGCTGAAGTGCACAGGCTTACAACACCAAATTTTATGCGATGCTAAATCTATTACTTTTGAACACGGCACTTGAAATACCATACTCTTGGAATTTCTCCGTTTCACCCATACAAGAGGGTGTCAATTTTGAGAGTAGAGTATGCGTATTAAGATGAGTAGAGTATGTGCTGTACTCACAGCAAGCCTCCCAGATGTCCCGTTGTCGACGATCTGCGGTTCGAACAGAAGTACACGAAAAATTCGATTCAGACCCCGACACCCTCGTAAAAGCCCTTCGGTAAAAACATCGATTCGAAGCCCGCCCTTCAAAAGTCTATTATTTGTTGAGACGCCACGGCTTTACCGCGAGGTCACTGAAGTAAGTCACAGTAAGCTAAACAAGTTGTAGTTGTAGTAGTAGTGAAAGCAGCGCTTCAGAAACTCAGTCTATCTCGCACCGAAAGAGTAGGGACCATTTAGTATGGACTTAGGAGAACGGGGATTCTATGCACAGGGTGTGTTCCCACACAAGATCCCCTGCGCATAGAAACAGCAAGTTAAGAAGGAAGAGCAAGAAAAGACAAATAAGAAATAGCGAAGAAGGAATGAAAACGGAAGGAAGCAAAGTGGGCACGAAAGACAGAAGTCCCGAAGGCCTATCTAAAGCTGAGGTACCCTAGCAGTACTCCCCTGGGGGCGCTAGTCCCCATAGCATAGAATAGGCAAACCTAACTAACCTACCTCTATTGCCTATGGCCTATCCTATGCCCCCTGAGGGGTAAGCTAAACAAAAATGTACACATTGTTATTTGTAGGTTAAGCATTTGGCAACATTGTTATATGCAGCAGTTTATCGTCCTCTAAGCAAGTATTTAAGAGCATTACACCAACGGAGAAATTATTATGTTATTATTTCGATCCCCAAGTTATTATTAATTAGACCACTTTTAGGTAAGAACAACGCTGGCAGCCAACCGCTTTGGTCACGTTGATCAACTAACTTAGTGAGTAATTAATAAAGTTTGGCCAGTTTCCCGGACAACCAATGAAAAACTAAGACCGCGATACGCCGGCACTTTTGTAAAGAGGGCGAATGTTAGATTAATGAGCGGGAAGACGAGGCAGCTCCTGAGAGTGTGGCAGTTATGAAGTAAAATCAGGGACGGAAGTCATGCTGTACGTACTACAAATTTCCTCTAGCATCCGCAGGCTTTAATTTTGTTGACTGTTCAAAGCGATCATGCATATATCAGGGTTTAAATTACGTTGATAAGATGGCAATTGGAAGTTTCATCAAGTATATACAGAGTGTTTGTTTATCGATTGTTTGACAAGAGGTGAGTAATATTAATGGCTGCATACAATGTACTAGTACTCACCGCCTTAATGGAGTGAAATCTAAGAAAAAAATAGTTCAACTTCAAAGGGATTAAAAGCTGAATTCCTTTAAACTTACATGTTGAACCTAAATTCCGATCTCACAACTTTTTCTTCATGACAGCCGTAGAGCCGCCCGCCGGCCCTGTACACGGGAACATCCCGTCGACCCAGCAAGAGGAGCGCTGTTTGAAGAAAGGCAGTTTGGCAATTGTGTGCCTTGGCTACTCAGCGCTGGTGACTGCTGGATACTGTGTCAACACTCGATCAGTGTTGCGTACGGAACACATCCATAATTGTAAACAAAAATAGAGGTAAACGAGCCAAAGTTCAGAGAAAGTTATGTATAGGGTACATCTGCTACAATTAGAGACACTGCAACGCGATGTAAGCCTTCCTAAGAAGTTACGCATGGCATATTTCTGGACTCGTGAACAACAAAGGCTTCACTTTTAAACCACCAGAACGTACGCCTAAGGGCTCAATCAACAGTCAGGTGCATAAATGTACTGATCGTGATCGCAAGCCAGATATATTGCATCACAATGCTTAAAGTTTGCGACAGTTTTCCATTGCATCACGTAAAACAATATGAATTACAATGCAAACTTTCCCGGCAACGGAGTGGTTGCTGTTTTAAGGCGAAAAGGCAACGTCTAAATTGAAAAAAAAAACACATTATGCCCGGCTAACGTTCAATAGTGATCAAGCCGAGCGTATGCAAAGCGCAATTCTCATTAAACTTTTAAAGTACCTTAGATCAGGACCTGATTGCGGGGAATTTCAATCAGGTTGAAATTCACAGTTCCTTTACTCACCCCTCTGAGCTCCTGCATGCCCCTCTGTGCCACCATACACAAACGAAACAGCTTTAAAGAACACAATTTTGACTTAGCTGGGCTTGTACCTACGACAGAAATTAAAAAGTCTATGTCCACGGCGATTTGCAGCAGAGGGAAGATTTTCTCATCTCGCTCATCCCACTATATGATAATAATCCAGTGTTGCTTGCTTGGTCCTTCCGTCCATCTATCACGCTCTTAAGGAGTTATTATAGATGTGGGAAAATTCCTGGGGCCGTACTTCTAACTTATCAGCGACACTATCAGAGATGGCAGTCCGTATCAGTGATACTGCAAATGACAATATTTCATGTCAGATTTACCTCATATAAGAAGGCCTCTTCAGAAATGAACATCATTTGACCCGTCATTTTTGGTGGGTCGCGTCCATTATTAGGTAAAAGCTTGCGATGTCCCACACCACCGTTTGGTAAGGTAAGCGAGTATTAGTTTTTATCTTTTAAGGACGTGTACAAGGTTACCCCAGCAACAAAGCAAAGTATAACTGCAGTCCATGTGTGCATTATACAAAATTTTACATTTTGCTAGAACTACACCGGTTCTCGGGTTAAGGGAGGGGAGGCCCCTGATAAATAACTTTACACAGAGTACCCAGTCTCACAACTGGACACGAGTGTCCTGTTGAAAGAAATGCTTATGAATATTTATTCACTTCTTTTACACAGAAAATGAGTCCCCGAAGCACTCACTTGTAATTCATACATCATTGGAACTTCCCCTGGTTTTTCATCCATAATGCCGAAAAATTCAAGAAAAATTCGAATCAAATCAGTGACACCCTACAAAGTCGGGAGTCACACTGGCAGTAAGGGCTCATCACGCGATCAGTCAATGACTAATGACAGTGTCGGCTGACACCCAAATATAAGTCTCGAAAGCTGACTTTGCTTTCTATTCTGGAGTCAGATCGGAAGACAAGGGACTGCACAGTCGTCTGTCTTCCGACCAGACTCTAAACTAGAGAGCAAAGTTAGCATTCGATGCCCATATATGAGTGTGTGCGGACACTGTCTTCGAACATTAACTGATCGTGTGAAGAGCCCTTAACTATGCGTCAAGTTAATCGCTGTCTGCAAACTTGAGCTAAACTCGCATGGGAAATGTATGAACAATACTTTGTCAATGTAATCCTTATATTAATTTCAACAACGCTTCTTTACACAAACCTTGTGGGAGACCGAAATAATTTTTTGTGAAAACTTCATAAAATTTGATTTTCCGTCGTAAACTTTAAGCCCATGCACCTAGAATGGCATGAGTTGCCATCCATGAGAATGAAATGAAAAGTTTCTTCCTTCAGACAAACCTGCAGCGAAGAGTATTTCTCTACCGGACAATTCCGGCAACCGTCTGATGAGTAGAACGGTGAGAGAATGAAACCTTCCGAGACCCGTTTTCAAAAAGCTAATTGTCGAGGAAGTCAGCGTACGATGAGCGTTAACTTGCCAGATGCAACGTAAAAGGGAGAATCGAACCTAGCCATTCCATCGTACGAAAGCAATGTACGTGATGCTCACCGATAACGTGAGCATATCATTGGAACTACAAATATGTATATTGACTCCACGTCGATTGACTGCCTCCGCGATCGCCCCTTGACACGACATTCTCTGAAATCAAATTCCATATTTGTGACCGGTCTTAGCGCTCCAATGACTCCTGGGGACTGATTAACCTTTCGTCCAACACCATCACCTTCAGGTACTATAAAATGCAAGGTGTTTAAAGTGAGTTCGGTGTCCGTTATTTTTTGGAATTTGTTTTTCCGAACGTTCTGATGATGTTGTTTTTGTAGTGCTGATATATGCCCATAACCTTAGAAGAAAAATTTCAAAAGTTAGAAAACTGTTCGGGTCGAAAGACCATAAGGAGAGATCATGGATAGAAATGAATTGTTGTCTTTTCAGAACAAAAACAAATCCATCGAAGTAATCAACTCAATAACGAATACAAAAAGTTAATTGAAAATAACGATTATAAATATTTCGACAAAAACTCACTTTACCTTTACTTGAAGAGAACCCTACGGGACTCAGGTCCGTTTTAGAACAACGCGGAGTCGCTCACCACCAGCGGAGCTCAGCGCCGTGAAGCGCTTGCCTAAGAAGCTTTAGCTCGTACGCTCAAAATTTTGGTGTGCGTTTTCCAAAATTGACAAACTTTGCAGTCGGGGAAAGATGTTTCAGGCTTAATCAATAGGTACATATCAACAGCCGGACGACGAAATCATTTTACCAAAGAATAACCAATTTTTACCAAAGAATCATTTTACCATCGCAGATTAGATCGTAGCACCAGGTAGAACATACGCTCGTACGCTCGTATATACTGAGGACTTGCAACAGAGGCCCATGAATGCACTTTATAATCATAGGAGTAATAATGGCTTGATCACTTCACAAGGGTACTGAGTGCTGCTCGGGTACTTCCTTCTCGTTCTAGAACGTGCACTAAAAGGTCGTCACATAAATGGCTTCACACACACTGCTTCTTAAGATACACGGTGGCTTCCTCGCAGGCTAATTTCAGCTTTGCGAGACGTACAGCAGCGACTGACGTAAAACAAATCCTCTTGAGCCCCACTCATTTCTGCGTAGAGGTTTTTATCCGACACATAACGTAGTTCCGTTCCGATTGTCCCTGAAATCCCGTGCATGAGCGTAAAGGAGTAATTTTGTGCTGCATGTGTCGGTAGGCGAGGCTGATCACAACATTAATGCTAAAAACACATTCCGTTCCCACTTTAGGCTCAGAAAATATCGTCAGCTGCACCCCAGCCTCGCCAGCCAGCAGTCGCCTCGGCCACCGAGCGCTCAACAGGTAGGCGCAGCACCCGCTACCCGGACCCAATTTAGACGAGAATGTACACTGGGAAATTAACGCCCCCGAGAAGTCGCTACAGCAAAATAAACTTAGCACAAGGGTTTTGTCAACGGCCTCACCGTAGCTCAGGATAAAAAGAGCAAAAAGCATTGAACGTAGCGGGAATTGCATTGCCTCTCCTCTTTGGTCTGTGGGTCAGCAATACTTTTTTGCTCATTCTACTTTCAGGTAAAGTCAGGAATAAATTCCGTTCATATCGGAGAACAAAACCCTGCACAAAAACTCACTTTTTCCCACCCTCAAATGAAGAAGAAATTTAAAACTGAAGTAGTAGACTCTAAGCACGAGCCGCGCACCTTCACTGCGTCGCGGCCATCACGGAAATGCTGGAGTGCCAGTGAGGAGAGCTTTGCCCTTGAGTCAGGTTAGGTCGGCAGAGTGGAGGAAGGCGGGACCGGTTGCAGAGGGGTGGGCGAGAGGGGCTGGCAGCGCATAACGCTCCAGCCTCACCAAGGGGAAAATACTTTATGCTAAAGTGTTACTTTCAGCACAGTCTGTAGTATCTTTCCTCAGAGCAGTTAATGATGTTACTCTACGGAACGTGTACTCCTTTTTTCATACTAGGCAAAACGAGAAGGTTTTAAATTTCAAGTTGCATTTCTAATGCAAGTTTGAAAGTTTGGTATAACTTTCATGATTTTTAGCTCGAAAAAATTCGGCCTATGTTATGCAGATTCAAATTTTAAGTCTCGATATGTCTCAGGGAATGTCACGTTATCGATATTATTAATCTTATAAAATCAAAAATCAAATTAAAATTTGCGTGTTGTACTTTACCGTAAACTCCAACACGGCTGAAAATAACAATTTTCGCTTAATTAAATTACCTGTTGAAATCATGGTCATAACAGCTGGAGAAAATGAATGACCAAATAGTAGAAGAGTATAATCATTTGCTAGAGAATACTTTGGGACGAATTTGACTCCTATCTAACTTTTTATTTTTAACCACTTCATTTCTAGTATACGAGTCTGCTGAAGTAATTTAAATTGCATAATTTTTTATTTTCTGGAGAGATTTACTGAAACTTTCTCCCCATTTTCCTATGGGAGGGATATGGGAAGGTTTCTGCCTTTGAAGGAATGAACTTCGCTCTGAAAATGCCATGCTATCGAAAACACAGATGAACGTAAATGATAAAATTGTGATGGGAATGCGTAACTTTTCGAGGCCGTCGATTTGAGCTAAGGTCTGCGGCTGAGCTGAGACACCAGAGGTCCGTGCCAGGGGGGCCAAAGTTCATTGAGTTCGCTGCAACTCAAAAAACAAAAGAACGAGCATATATTACACTTAAAAAATAGAACAATTAAGCGTGCGATAAGTCATGAACAAGGGAGATAAAAAATTCAGGGGAATTTTAAATAATTTTATTCGACGTTCCCCAGTCCCAAATTTTCATGCACAATCGAATTTGCAGAAGCGCTCGAAATGCTTAGCTAGGAAATTAGTAGCCTAAATCACATTAGTTCTAAAATTTTTCCGTAGAGATTTTTTGCATAGCCTCTATGTTTCCATTATTTTTATGATGTCGGTCCCCCAAGACGAGAGCCATCATCAACATTTGTGCCCCCTCGAAATCATTGAATTCCCTCGCGTGTTACAATTTTATTTCAGACACAATTTATGCGATGAATGCCATAAGATGTGTACAAAGCTTACTGAATTTTGACTGTTTCCATTGAAGTTTCACTAAGAATTTAATTCGGAATGACAATATTATAGCAATTCAGGGCTTAACTGCTGCAAGCATCTGAGAGCGAGCGAACTAATCGATATAATTCGTTCAGACTTGTTCCATGTCTTAACTTGATTGCTTTCAGCCAAGACAAATTCATTCAGACTGCTTCCAAGTCTTAACTTGATTGCTTTCAGCCAAGACAAATCACGATGTGGTTCATTTCTATGATATATATTTTCCTGATCTTGCCATCAGTCATTAAATGAAAATTAATTCATCTTGTTTTTGTGCGGCCTAAGCTTTAAAAAACTACATTTCTCTCTCGTCAAACACACTTAAATTAAGTATTATCTAAGTCAACATTTCGAATTGAGTTTCGCGAAAAGAAACTTTTATGTTTGTTATTCATTGATGGTAATCAGTTCTTCCCAATTCAACTTGATAGTCAAACCCTTGATCAGTCTGCCACTGTGACTCTCATAAAGACTTAAGGACGAACTTCCCTTCAACAGATCATTGCACCAGATTGAATACAGTTCATCCACGGAAAGGAATCTGAACCTGTATCGCACGAAATACAGTACTGCGAATCAGATTTTTTGATCAATCTTAAGGATTTTAACTTGAAGAGACGCAGCCGTGTCGGCATCGTGGAGGAGAGGAACGATGGTCATTCAGTTGTCTTCACAGCACTCGATTTGTTTCCAAATGAACGTAAGACGGAATGTCCGACGATATGTGAACAGGCTATAAATCTAAAAGAATTACTTTAACGTGAATGAGTAATATCACCTAAATAAATGACGCTTGTGTAACACACGCCTTCGATGCTACATGTGTACAGCATATATATAACTGCACCTGCAAGGCTGCGCAGGATAGTGTAGAGAAAATTTTACAAGTCTGAATATTGATAGTTACCTGCTATAACATCATCGAACAAAGCGCCCTAACGACACATGCTGTCACAATAATGGGTAAGACTTGAGCCTTGCAAACACGCGCTATGTTTTTTAAATGAGCTAGACTAAATGTATTTACTTCGTTAGGATCTGATGCATATCTTATTCATGAAATTACGAAACGCGTTTGAGAACTCAAAAGAGGTCCTTCAGTGCTTCGTGACACAGTCAAATAGCTTAGAGAGATTTTGATGGGCACAATTGGCATGAAGTCATGGACTGTCCTGCTAATCATGAGTCCCATTTGGAAGTAGTATCGCATCTGGTGAACAAGTCTTTCTAATTTGTCCGACACGATACACTTTGTACTGAGCTTTGGCGCACGTGGTACCACTACTCGAGCATGTCTGAACACTGCTAAATTAAAACAAGTTTTCGGTGAACAAGATATTATTGCTTCATTCTGCGCCGAACTGAAATGCGTTTGCAGTTAAAATTAAACAGGACAAGTTTTGAACCAATGAACTCGTATTCCAAATTTTCACAAGAAAATTTTAAGAAAGAAGTTCGAAATCCCTTTCCAAGCGTTCTCCTTCAGAGAGACTAGACCGTATATAAATGATTCGGTCCCTCTTTTAGAATAGAACTTGACCGCATCGCTCTGGCTCACGCTCTCATGCGTAAAATATGCACAGGTTTTCCCTCAAAAAAGAGGCCATGCCTTCTATACAATCCTCATGTGCTGGCGTAACGAGGGTCAACTGCTGAGATCGAGCAACAAGTCGCAGCCATGAGCGGCGTGCGGTGAGGGGCCAGCGGTCAGTTCCAGGCAATTTACCTTCGAATATAATCTTGTCCGGACATGGAATTACGAATGTCAAAATCCGTGCATGTTCTACTCTCGTAGAGATTTTTAAGTCCGGATTTTTCATTTCGTTGACAGCTGTCTTCACAACAGAAGTCGTTTAAAATGGAGAAACTCAATTGGAATTAGTGCAGTATAAGATATTGTATTCATAATAACGTAGGCAACTTGTAGAATGAAGCAATATTGCCGTTGAAGGCCATAAAGTTGGGTAGGAGTTTGGTTATAAAATTGTACATACGTCTGTTATCATCGACTAGTTCTAGCGCTATGTTATCTCCGCTTGCTCATGAAAATTATTTTATTCGGATTACAGTTGGAATCTTTTTAAGAGAAAAAAATTAAGTAATTTTTCATTTTCGTTGTCTATGGAATTTCTGCGCTCACCAATTTGAAACTGACGTTGCTAGCCAGAGTACCTCGGTATTTTTTGATGAAATGCTTTTTTATATGGCTTCCGAAGCGAGATTACTCTTTGTACGTCTCGTCAAAACTGTTCTCTCCCTCTCGCCTCACTGCAATTCGATGATTTATGAAGGCTGGACGAGCTCTCTCATCCTGCCTTGGAACTGCGAGAGAACGGCAATTTCCGGTGGCTCTCCGAAGTTCCTGAGCCTCTTTAATCGTCATCCGACCCGAAATCCCGACGGAGTTAAGCCTTGTAAATGCTATCGATTCTAGACATATTGGTGATCAATTTTTCTATTTTTTCAAACCGCAATAAACTCTTTCCGATTCACTGTGTTGACGCCAATAGTGTCATAAGTAAAAATTATCCACAATCTAATATAACCTTTGCACTCTTCAGACTGTGTGCTTAAGCAAAATAATGTAACTTATTCTTGCTTGTTCCCGTATGAGAACATATGTTCAACGTGATTGTATTTTCAGTAAGTGAATTACAACTGGTGACGATATTTTCTCTGGCATGCCTGTTCAATGAACATTTCTGTGGCTTAGGGTGAGCTTCTACTTAATTACGGTAGCGCACCGGCAAGCGTTGCTCTTTAGCAGCGATATAGTTCAGAGGCACAGTTTTCCGACAACTTTGTGACATCGAAATTGATCATCAGAAGGAAAAAGATTCGATCTTTATTCCTTCCAGCTCCTCTTCGCTTCCAGCATAGGAAGATAATTCCACAATATGGTTCAAACCCTCGTAACAAAAAATCAGTGATTGGTACATGAAATTCTAATCAACTGATCGACGCTGTTGGCAGGTGGCTGCCGCCAATTCAGGGGTAGCGCGAGGTGAGCGATGACGCAGGGCTAGCGTCCTCAGGTCGCCCACGTACGCCCGTCTTCGCTGCAAATGGCGGTCTGGTCATCATCACCGATCCGTTTTTTTCGTTCCTTCGTTGCGCGACGCCTTTTGTCTCTCCCAAACGTGCACGCTCACTTCTATTATCCGGGGCGGCCTAACCAGACATAATTTTAATTTTTGTGCCTTGTTTATAGAACTTTTGTCTGTCTACCTGTTTTGCTGCACATGTTTCACAGTTGTACAACAGAATCCGATTTACCAGAATCTCATATTTACCTTTGTATTCAAGCAACTATAAAAATACTCCCTCAATCATGCTGTCTTTTAAATTATTCATTTACATCACTTTTATTTCTGGAAAGCTAATACGCCGAATAAGTCAAATAATTAAAAAAACCATGCCATGGCGATGAGATTGACGTATTCTTGTTTCATCATTTTATATTTCATCTAATTTTCTGTCATTTACAGTTTCCTATTTAAACTTCCCCCTTCGTGGTTTATTTAAAAAAGTCCAAGAAAATGTGGACCTGTTATGAAGGCAATCGATTAATTTCTCCCACACACGCACGGCGACTCCAGACGAGCGCACCTCACACCGTTAGAGGCTATGAAAAATGAGCGCTTGTGGGAAACTGAATCGGGCCATTTGCGACTCGTACGTGTGTTGGTGCTCTATTTTCCTACATCACTTCCATTGCGATTCCTTTTTAAAATGGATTTTTTAATTTTGTAGTTACGGTCAACCGCGGTACTCGGAACTTCCAACCCAGTAATTTGATGCCGTCATTCTAGGCAGTTGGTAAGAACAATCTATTCAATCGATATTTCCAATTTAGTCAGTTCGTATTTCCAATTTTATTTGTTGATAAATTCAATCTAGTCAGTTGATATTTCCAATCTAAACAGTTGATATTTCCAATCTAGTCAACCGATATTTCTAATACATATAGTCATTTGACATTTCTAACACAGTTCAGTAAACATTTCCAATCTAAACAGTTTATGATTCCAATCTAAACAGTCGATAGTTTCAATATAATCAGTTGATCCATCCACTAGACACAATTTGAACAAAATATATACATCGCGCTTATTTCTAATTCAGCCATATAAAACGAAATTCTTTTTCACTTGAGAATGTGACGCTGTTTAGTAAGTTCAGCGAACAGAACTGAATGAAAAATTTATTATTTCATCAACTGAACACCAGGATTCAGTAAGCAGTCGCGGAGAGCTTCTCCGTGTTATGCCAGGCCAACTGTCACAGCAAGGTCCTGCGTTGCCGTGCCTCAGTCGCCAACGAAAACATTCCTGCCTCTGACAACTCAACGTAAAAACATAATATAGACAGGAAAAATACAATGCGCAGATGGTCGAGTTTATCAAGATAGAAATGGACGAAAAAAAATTCAACATCAATTCAATGAAAATTGTAGTGGCTTCAACCGTTAGTGTTGTCCCTTGAAGGGTTAATGATAGACGATGACCCTTCACAGGTCATTGTTGATGCTATTATAATCACTAATCACATTTTGTTTAACAGTGAGTTTCACAACATTAGATGCTATTTCGACTTCGTGTGTTGTGGGGGAATTGGCTTGTGTCCAGTGGTCCATTGCTGATGATTCACTGGATTTGCCATATTTAACGAAATTTAATAGTGAAGATCATTGACAATAAATATCAAAGAAATAGTGAAATAATTCATTAAACTGTACTTGTGAAAATGCTATTCCATCGGCTGAGCCTGTTTCAAAAATCAAATCGTAAATTTCCAGTCTGTTCTTGGAGCGTCAAAATTACCTGCGTTTCACTTCCGATTTTCAGATTCAGCTTAATCTTCATAAAATACAAATTCTGAGTATAGCTTCGTAAATTTGAAATGAGGAATGAAAATCAGAAATTATCCATTCTATTAATTAATTCCTGATATAAATTTTAATTGTAACGTGCACATGCAGCACAGACCTCCACAATCGTCTCATGAGCTGATATGTACTTGAATGCGTGGAAATGCTTGAATAAACGTCGGTATTAAGTTTATTATCTAAGGTAGCGTGTCTCAACCTGCACTCCCGACCTCTTAGGTTTCACACCAGGTTCTTAAGTAGCGCAAGAACAAGAGAGATAGCTAATGCACTTTTGAATTTTTATACTTTAACATATACGTAACGTTACTGAACACGTACAATATATTCTTGGTGATTGTAATATTGTACTACAGACACTATCATATCTAATCTAATTTTTTATTAAAAGCAAGGGCTGCGCAAGGATACAAAGGTTGAGAAACGCTGATCTAGAGGATCAGCCACCGCAAGATCTGCCTGTTGATACGCACGATATATCTACGTCATTTGATTCAATGAGGTTAAGAAACATTTTGGCATACGTCTGAAAGTGGCCGTCCACGAAGCTGTTTAAAACAAAAATTATGTTAGAACTATTGAGATTTTCCAATGTTTTTCTAAATATTCCCTGACACATGTAGGAATGAATTTGCAAATTATTGATCAGTACTGTACAATGAGTTATTATTTACTCCCGAATGACTCTGCAGGGTATATATACATATACACTGCAGGATAACTGTCTGGCCGACAGCTCAATTCGGAAAAGGTAGGGCGATAGAGCGCTTGCTGGATGAGAATGAGCCTTTTATATCTAAATGGATCCCTCGGGCGATAAGCGGAATGACCACAAGTAAATTCAGTGGTCATGTGTACTTGAATGCGAGAAACTAGACTCTGCAAAATGACGGCAGTTTTACGTGTACTTTTTTTAAATTTTAGGTCTTTCCGTAAATACGACCCCGAAATTTCACTAGATATAGAAAGTAAGGTACTCCACTCAAGAGGAGGCTGGTGAAACATTTGTAGTCATTTGAGCTGGTCGGTGTAGAAGTTAGGGCATTTTATGATCGTATATTCTATCCAAAGAGCAAAAGCTCAAAAGTTATGCAGATCCTGCTGCGTTGCTATCACATGTAAAGTTGAGAGTTTAATTCTGAAAGCAGTTACTGCTTGTTCTTAATCGCTTTCCTTGGTATTCATTAAAATTGCTTAAATTGATATTCCGGGCTTCATTGGGATGAGTAAGTTGAGCTCTTTTCAAATGCTTGTATGACCAATTTCACATACGCTCTCGCATCTTTGAGTCTTTGGCAATATAACTGCTTATCAATTCAATTAAGACAGATTTTAATACTGACTATGTTGGCCCTATGACCTATGCTGCCCTTTCCCTACGTAAACAAAGGGATGTACATGTCAATGAAATCCATGCATATCGACAATCTACAACTCCTCCAACGAAATGCAAATCGCATACATTCTCAAAATAGTAGATCATTTTGCACCTTTACAAAAATTATCCTCTCATTAGTTTTAGTGATGAATTTTTGAATGAAGAATCAAGTGTCATAATTCTTCTTTGCTCTCAAATATTGTGTTGAAAATGAACCAAAGCTCGAAACGTGCAAATTAAATGTTTTTATAAATTCTCTCCTCCAGTGCATTCGCTAGAAACTTACTGCTCAAAAATGGCATCCAAATTTCATGAAACAATGGTACTTCTTGTGCTACATCAGTTTTATAAGCATTCAACTTAGATGTACCATGAAGCCAGGGGGTTAACGGCTCTCTGAAGCGTACCTTCCATGAAACAACAGCTCTCGAAAGCGCACCATCCATGAAACAATGGCTCTCTGAAGCGCACCTTCCATGAAACAACGGCTCTCGGAAGCGCACCTTCCATGAAGTAACGGCTCTCTGAAGCGCACCTTCCATGAAACAATGGCTCTCTGAA